>CABHPH010141809.1:19600-62104 GCA_902168325.1 Peromyscus nudipes | reverse complement strand
ATCTTGGAGAAGGGGGGCCTTCCCGGTAGGGGTGGGGGTAGAAAGGGAGCCTGCCCGCTGGCCAGAATCTGGGGCCAAGGTGAGCAGGTTTTCCCAGGGGTGGCTGGTGCCCAGCAACGGGCACTCACCTTTGTCCAGAAGGGAAGTCGACAATAGAAATTTTAAATATATGTATATGTATCTTACAAATTTTGAGATAATATTTATATCTTAAGAAAAAATTTAAAGAGTCAAAATAAAACCAAAGGGTTATGAGATTCGTGGAAATATAATAGTTCCTTAATTTTGGTGTTTCTTCTGTCCCATACCAGGTGGCTCTTCTGACATTGGACAGAGATTTTTGGATTTTCCTTTTTTATTGAGTAATATTTATAAGTTCATTTTTACTTTCTTTCTTTATATATATATATTATTTTATAATTAACTTAATTTCACATATCAGCCACGATTCCTCCATCCTCTCTCCTCCCACCCCCCAGTCTTCCCCCCCAATCCCCCCCCCTTCCCCCCTCCTCCAAGGCAAGGTCTCCCCTGGGGAATCAGCCCAGCTTGGTAGACTACTCAGCTGAGGCAGGTCCAGTCCCCTCCTCCCTACACCAAGGCTCAACAAAGTGTCCCAGCGTAAGCCCCGGGCTCCAAAAAGCCAGCCCATGCACCAAGGACAGGTCCTGGCTCCACTATCTGGGGGCCTCACAAACAGTTCAAGCTAATCAACTGTACCACTTATCCAGAGGGCCCAGTCCAGTTCCATGGGGGCTCCTCAACCATTGGTTCACAGTTCATGTGTTTCCACTAGTTTGGCTATTTGTCACTGTGCTTTTCCCAATCATGGTCTCAATATCTCTTGCTCATACAATCCCTCCTCTCTCTCACCGACTGGGCTCCCAGAGCTCCACCTGGGGCTTGGCTGTGGATCTCTGCATCTGATTCCATCAGACACTGGATGAGAGTTCTATCATGACAGCCAGGGTGTTCGGCATCCGATCACCAGAGCAGGTCAGCTCAGGCACTCTCTTGACCATTGCCAGTAGTCTATAGTGGAAGTATCTTTGTGGATTTCTGGGGACCTCTCTAGCACTCTGCTTCTTCCTATTCCCCTGGGGTCTTTATTCATCATGATATCTCCCTCACTGTTCTCCCACTCTGCTCCTGATCCAGCTGGTACCTCCTGTTCCCCTAAGCTCTCTTTCCCCTGACCCTTGCCCTCCATTACCCCCCATGCCCAGTTTGCTCATGTAGATCTCATCCATTTCTCTGTCATTGGGTGATCCCTGTGTCTTCCTCAGGGTCCTCTTTACTAGGTAGCCTCCCTGGAGTTGTGAGTATCAGTCTGGTTATCCTTTGCTTTACATCTAGTTTCCACTTATGAGTGAGTACGTACCATGTTTGTCTTTCTGAGTATGGGTTACCTCACTCAGGATGATATTTTTTAATTCCATACAATTGGTCATTGTTTTTCTCTGCTGAGTAGTACTCCATTGTATATATGTACCACATTTTATTTATCCATTCTTCAGTTGAAGGGCATCTAGGTTGTTTCCAGGTTCTGACTATTACAAATAATGCTGCTATGAACATAGTTGAGTATGTGTCCTTGTGGTATGATTGAGCATTCCTTGGGTATATGCCCAAGAGTGGTATAGCTGTGTCTTGAAGGAGGTTGATTCCCAATTTTCTAAGAAAGCGCCATATTGATTTCCAGAGTGGCTGTACAAGTTTGCATTCCCACCAACAGTGGAGGAGTGTTCCCCTTGCTCCACATCCTCTCCAACATAAGCTGTCTTCAGCGTTTTTGATCTTAGCCATTCTGACAGGTGTAAGATAGTATCTCAGAGTTGTTTTGATTTGCATTTCCCTGGTGATTAAGGATGTTGAGCAATTCCTTAAATGTCTTTTAGCCATTTGTGCTTCCTCTGTTGAGAATTCTCTTTTAAGCTCTATAGCCCATTTTTTAATTGAACTGTTGGGTATTTTAATGTCTAACTTCTCAAGTTCTTTATATATTCTGGATATCAGCCCTCTGTCAGATGTGGGGTTGGTGAAGATCTTTTCCCATTCTGTAGGCTGTCGTTTTGTCTTATTGACCGTGTCCTTTGCCCTACAAAAACTTCTCAGTTTCAAGAGGTCCCATTTATTGTTTCTCTCAGTGTCTGTGCTACTGGTGCTATATTTAGGAAGTGGTCTCCAGTGCCAATGTGTTCAAGACTACTTCCTACTTTCTCTTCTATCAGGTTCAGAGTAACTGGATCTATGTTGAGGTCTTTGATCCACTTGGACTTGAGTTTTGTGCATGGTGACAGATATGGATCTATTTGCAGTCTTCTACATGTTGACATCCAGTTATGCCAGCACCATTTGTTAAAGATGCTTTCTTTTTAAGCTGGGGTGGCGAGCCCTGAGAGTTGAGAGCTAGCAACTGGGGAAGCATGGCCAAGCCTTGTGGGGTTCACCTGAGTGGAGAAGCCCCGTAAACAGGTGGATGTCTTCAGACAAAATCTTTTCCAGGAGGCTGATGACTTCCTCTCTACATTCTTGCCACGGAAAATCATATCCCTGAGTCAGCTCCTGCAGGAGGATTCCCTCAATGTAGCTGACCTCTCCTCTCTCTGGGCTCCTCTGGACATCCGCATCCCAGATACCCCACCCAAGGATGATGAGATGGAAACAGACAAGCAGGAGAAGAAAGAAGTCCCTAAGTGTGGCTTCCTCCCCAGGAATGAGAAGCTTCTGGCCCTGCTTGCTCTGGTTAAGCCAGAAGTCTGGACTCTCAAAGAGAAATGCATTCTGATAATCACCTGGATCAGCACCTGATCCCCAAGATTGAGGATGGAAATGATTTTGGGGTGGCAATTCAGGAGAAGGTGCTGGAGAGAGTGAATGCTGTCAAGACCAAAGTAGAAGCCTTCCAGGCAACCATTTCCAAGTACTTTTCGGAACATGGGGATTCTGTAGCCAAGGCGACCCATGTAATGGATTACTGGGCCTTGGTGCATGAGCGAGATGAAGCAGCCTATGGGGAACTCAGGGCCATGGTGCTAGACCTGAGGGCCTTCTACACTGAGCTTTATCATATCATCAGCAGCAACCTAGAGAAAATCGTCAACCTGAAGGGCGAAGAGAAGCCATCTATGTACTCAGCTAAGGACTAGAAGGAAAATAAATAACTTATACTTTATAGAAAAAAAAGATGCTTTCTTTTTTCCACTGTACAGTTTTGGCTTCTTTGTCGAAAATCATATGTTCATAGGTGTGCGGATTATTGTCGGAATCTTCAGTTCGGTTCCAATTTTCCTTTAACAAGCATGCTTGGGTTTAGAGAATGAGAGAGCCATGCTGCAACTGCAAAGCCAGCTTTAATTTTTAACTAAACTGGGACTACAAAAAGACCATTTGTCTTATATGTCTGTAGAGAACAGCAGAAACAAACATCAGGAAATAGTTATGAGATTTTATGATATTGGAAGTGTGATATACCATTAGTCCAATTTACTCTTTTTCTTGGGACATTTTTTTCCGGATGAGTCATCCTTTTTTATCAAATGTAATATGCCTTTCCAAATCAACATAATGACCCTTACCAAGAATTTGATCTTGGGAAATCTCATAACCTCTATCCCTACCTTGCTGTTCTATGACCCTAGCTTCACCTCTCAATCATGTTTTCCATCCTATCTGAGGACCAATTTCCAATACTGCTGTAACTAAATCTTTCCAGTCTTGTTGAATATTCTGTTCCAAGTGGGCCATGAAGCTAACATCTGCTTCACAAAAGGTGAATGCATACCATATGAAACTATTGCTTCCTTAAATCTCTTCAAATCTAACATTTCTATTGGATTCCAGTTAACTTTTGAATAGCCTTGGGGGGTGCCTATTATTTGGTGGCTAAGTTATCCCTTCATTTAATTGTTCCATTTTCAAACCATCCATTGTGGAACTATACAGAGACTTAACTCCTTGTGTCATAATATTTCCCATTTTTAACACAGGGGGGGGGGAACTTTTTTTTAAAACTAATCCCCTCATCCTTAAGAATTCCCAGATGTCTCAACAGATCTGCTGCTGCTGCTGCTGCTGAAGTATGAGGCTGGCCATTGCTGTGTAGCACAGCTGTGTGGAGAACACAGGTATGCACAGACTGGAGGAGGAAGGCTGCAGCTGCTCATGTGTAGCTGCGAGCTGAGAGTGTGTGGTGGTTGCAGCAACAATATACACCCAAGCAGATGTCAAGGCAGCTGACCTGGTGTGGAAGTGGCTCAGAGGTGGGGGTCCAGAGGAAGCCTGCAACCTATGGGGAGAGAGAGCCAGCCACCTTAGAAGTGAACACGGGAACATGCAAAAGAAGCAGGTGTAGTGCAGAGTGAGGGCACAGGTCCAGTGGTGCTGCTGGCCAGTGGTGGGCAGCTAACTCCATGGTGTTTGGAGCCCAGGCACCTGGGGAGTTTGGGGTTGGGAATAGGTTGCAGCTGGAGGCTGTTGTAGAGAGTCTGCAACAGGAAAATCCCAGACTCACTCAGAGGGCTTGAGGTGAGGGAGGAAAAGCCAGCTGGTAGCAGTGGCTCCAGTGGTTGCAAAGCCAGAGGCAAGTGGCTATCTCGTGACTTTATGTCCCAAGTTGGATTCTAGATGAAGCATTTATCTAATTATTCTTTATCAGTTAAAACCTCAGGAGTCAGATATCAGGGTAAGAACCTGAATGAGCAGAGAAGTGATGGAGAAGTGACCAGTGACCTCTTACCTCTTTTGTTCCTCCATCCAAAAGGGCCAAGACCCTCTCTAAGCCCCACCCTACTACTTCCTGTCTCTTCATCTGTCCTCAGTCCTCCAAAACTTCTATGGTTAATTTTGATCAGCTAGTAGCTAGCTCTGCCCTCTAATTCAAAGCAAACTTTATTGTCAGAATGTGATCAAAATATCACACAAGACATCCTCCCATAGGAAAGGATCAATAACCCAGGCACCAGAGACAAAAGTGGCTTCAGGCAGCTCTAAATCACAGCTCAATCTGCATGTGGTAGTTTGAATGCAATTGCAACCACCACCACGTACCCCACCCCACCCCTGGCTAAGCTCATAGAGAATGAAACTACTGGAAGGTATCGCTTTGTTGGAGTAGGTACGGCCTTGTTGGAGGAAGTGTGTCACTGTGGAGGCTGGCTTTGAGGTCTCATATATGCTTAAACCATGCCTAGTATCCCAGTTCACTTCCTGTTGCCTGTATATCAAGATGTAAAATTCTCAGCTCCTTCTCTAGCACCATGTCTGCCTGCATGGCACCATGTTCCACCATGATGATAATGGACTGAACCTCTCAACTGTAAGCCACCCAATTAAATGTTTTCCTTTATAAGAGTTGCCGTGGTTACAGTGTCTCTTTGCAGCAATAGAAACCCTAACTAAGACTCTGCATATTGCTCAACTTTCATTTAGTCACTTTTATGAATTGTAACACTGTTACAGGAAAGGTATAATAGGGGGAAATTTTCTCATCCAGTTCTGGACACAGTTGTTATGAAAACAGTTTCTTGTGCCAGTTTTCAGCCCCTCTTTTTATCCTTTTAGAAAATAGCAAGTAATAGACCTTTGAGTCTGGTGACTGCAATGATGACAGGGAGGCCCTCCTGTCCTGACTCCACTCTGTGCTTGCTCAGACAGTTCTCAGTCTCTACCCCCTTCTCCCAACAGTCATGCCTGCTTCAACAACACATTTGAGATTTCCATGGCCTTGACTGTGGTCCAGATGTCTTAAACAAAATATTTGGCATGTTATGTCTAAAATAATTACTATTCTCTGCCAGATCAAAGTTTCAAGGTTACTCTGACCCTCTTCTAACTTTGATATAAATTATGATCCTTATGGGTTTTGCCTTTAAAAACTCTGTATCAAAAAAATGTAACCCTGAGCTTGGGCACCTAGAGACATTCAGAGGCACAAGCCAGCTCTTGGTAATCCCATCTCTTTTCTACTGTAAGATGGGAGGTGGAGACAAGACAACCAGCCAGAAGCTCATGAGCCATCCTGGAGCATGCAACACGACAGAAACAAGAGAAAGCCTTCCACCAGCTCAGTAGTTCTCAATCTAGGGGGGGTCACGACCCCTGTAGGGGGTCAAATGACCTTTTCACAGGGGTTACATATCAGATATCCTGCATATCAGATAATCCATAAGCAGTAGCAAAATTACAATTATAGAATAGCAACAACAGTAATTTTATGGTTGAGGCTCACCACAACATGAGGAACTGTGCTGAAGGATCATGGCATTAGGAAGAGTGAGAACCACTGCCTAGCTGATACGATGATTCTGTGTAGAAAGCATGAGTGCTTGAAGATAAGCACTGGAGAAACCAGGAATGTTAACCATGGAGGGTTATCTCCTCAATGAAGGAAATAAATGTCTGCTTTTTACTTGGAAGACTGGGAATAGATGTAGTTAATAACCTGGTGACATTTACTCTCTATAGGGTCAGGCCTCATCCAAATACCCCAGAATGTTTATCCCAGACTCTTTCCTCCCTAGATATGTATCTTTAGCTTTGTTTCTCCATCAGTAGAACTCATCCTTAGGGCAGATGTCCCATGTACTTTATAGCCTGGAGACCTCCACACTATCTCAGTCAGAGACCACACCAGATCCTAGGCCCTTAAGCTATAGAACCTGTCTTCATGGTAGAGGTCACATGCACTTTGCAAAAGAGTTTCTATGTAGTCATGCCTTAAGTTTTACTGTGCACATGGGATTGGGATAATTGTTACCAAGAAACTTTTTTTCCAAAATCATACAGAACTTAAATATGTCTGAAATAAACTGGCCTGGTGTCAGACTCTAGAAGTTTGAACCAGGCATTGGCTAAGTCATGCTGAACCAAGTTCCCTTCTTGCCTCACATGCTTTTTCCCTCTGCCAGCCATGAAGCTTGTATGGACCCCCTGCCCTCCCCAGCTCAGGATGTCAAAGAGCTTGCTATAAGGACTAATTACCTGAGTTCAATCCCTGGAGCCCTCATAAGGGTGGAAGGAGAGATCCAGTTCCACAAAGTCCCTGACCTCCCCAGGCAGCCTGTAGCACATTCACACCCCACTCTCAGACATTAAAGAAATGAAAACACTTTAAAGTCTTTTTTCCTTACCAATTCATCAGCGTGCTTCCAGTGAGAATCCTAAAGGAATAGGTTCTAACACCAGTGAAGGGCATCTTAGAAGCAGGCTAGATTAACTTGACAGCCTGAGTGAAGGCAAGCAGGAAAAAAGCAAAACCTTCCTTCTTCCTTGTCCTTTAGGTGCTCTGCCACCAGAAAGTGTGGCCTAGATTTAAGGGTGGATCTCTGACCTCAAATATTCCAACCAATAAAGATCCCTTACAGGTACATCCACCTGTTTGGGTTTTTGTTAATTCCAGATGTCCTCAAGTTGACAGCCAAGATTAGCCATTATAGGTGGGGAGACTCTCCAGGGGCCTGCCACAGTTCATTCCAAGTCAGTTGACCTCAGGAGTTGGCAGATAGGAGGATGAAAAATGTAGGTGGCCCCCAAAGGACTGCATCACCACAGAGTCCCACTCCATCCAGGGTGGTGATCTCATGGATGCTGCACCATGGAGGGATCATTACCCTTCAACTCATTCACTCAGACTTTCAGGACATGGGCAGAACAGCCAGGGGCTTTGATAGTAGGTGAGTGAGCCCTAGCTCATTTCTCAGCAGAACCCTTGTCCTTCACTTCAGACCTCACAACCAGTGTTTGCTCCCTGCATTTCTGACAAGTCTACATTTGCCCTCCCCAGACCGAATAGTTCATTAAGCATTCTAGTGCTTTCCAGTCCTGCAGCTCCCAGCTTTCATAGACCTGTTGGCACTCTCTCTACCTGGGGTGAGTATACAGTTCTTTGTGTTCCCTACAGGTTCAGCATATTGGGAATAGGGGAGGCTGGTTGAGTCATTTGTTGAGTAATTGTTTGGTTATGTGGCACAGAACTCCAGCTGACCTGTCTATTTATGACTAAAAGAAACAACATGGTGATGTTCTGTCTTAAGAGTGGTCTTAGAGATGTCCCCACCCCACACCATGGGCATAGATATGCTGGTTCTGACCCTTGCCTGAGGGGAGTTGTCCCAGTAGTCCAGAACAACCAAATCAGCTACCACCCAGACCCACAACCAGGGCTTTGAGTTGGCCCACCCCAACATCTACCCCGTCTATGACCTGCCATAGTGTGTGAGGAACTGGCCCTGTGGAACCATAGCCACAGGATCCCTATGATTTGGGGCAACATCAGGATATCTGAGAGGAGTTTCCATGAGGATCCAGTATTGATGGTGTGTACCAGAAGCCAGAGGCCTTGAACCAGACCAGCAACTCATTGCAATGAACATTTGAAAGTAAAGCTGAGTGGACAAAAGGGTACACTGTGTGACACATCATAGCTCTCAATGCCACTAAGATGAATGAAAAGGTGTTGAGAGGCAGGAAAGATGAAGGAGCAAAGTGTTTTCTATGTTTGTTTGTTTTGTTTTTAATTAATATTTTTAAAATTTTCTATCAGGGAGGCACGACAGGGGTGAGGGGCTGATATGGAGAAAATGAGAAATGAACAGGATTAGGGTACATAAAATTCCCAAAGACTCAATAAAAAATATGTAAAAAGAGAAAGAAATATTAAATTTAATAAATACTACCCAATTAACCTCTTGAATTAAAAAAAAAGGAACACTGAAGTGTGATCCTAATTAGTCTGAACAATAAAAGCCAGGCATCAGATATCAGGGTGAAACCTTAAAGATCAGAAAGCAGAGCAGCAGTCACTAGAAACTTCTTACCTCTATGAATTCTTTAACCAAAAGGGCCAAGATCCTGTCTCCACCCCACTTTATCACTTCCTCTCTCCACCCAGTCTTGTCACATTCTATATTCTATCTGTACAGACCTCCAGACCTCTATGGTTAACTAGTGGCTAGCTCTACCCTCTCATCTCCAGGCAAGCTTTATTTGTCAGAACACAAACAAAATATCACACATTTCCCCCTTTTTGTCTAAATAAAAAGTGAAAGTTTTAAACTAACATTAAAAAACTATATACAATAAATATAATAACTATATACAAATATATACAGGCAATAATTACACTAACCAAGTCTAGCCCATTAACATTTGACAAAATCAGAGAAAATAATCCATTTTCTACCCTATCTTAGTGGGTCCAAAGTCTTGTACCTAATTCACTTTCTATCCTAACTTGTATTATCAACCCAAAACTATCTTTTTATGTCTCTCAAACTTATACACTTTACACCTCTTTTGTGAGTATCTTTTCTGAATTTGTTAAAAAGGAAAAATATAATTATGACTATCTAGTCTTTAGCTCCATCAGAGACCTGAGAAGGATATAATATTACTTGAGTAAACAGGAAGTGTAGCGAAAATAACTTCCAAAAATAAGAAATGACAGAAACAGCTGGCTGCCTGGACAATCATCCAAGGTTCCTCTGTAAAGTTGGGGCATCAATCTACAGCCTGCATGCCTAGAATATCTGACAGACTTATCTGTGAATCAGTATTTTTGAAGGATTTTCTCACCTTGTCTTGGCAAAGTTCTACAGTCACTTTCTTTTGTGTACTGCTTGTTCCATTTGGACAGCATACTGTCAGCAGTCAAAGTAAGGGCAGTTCCTTGCCCGGTGGCTAATTTTGCCATAAATAAAGTAAACTCCATATGAGGAGCAGGCATGCCTCAATGTCAAAAAAAAAAAAAGAAACTTATGTGTCCCAGCTAGCGGGATCTTCAGCAGAGACCCTAGAAGGGGAAATGGTGAATGAAAGGGACAAGAGACACAAAGAATTGACAGCAAGACAGTATTCTGATCAAGCTGTAAAATTTTATTTTTCTCAGGTGGGTTTTATAGTAAGCAGACCAGGAAACTTTCTTTGGGAAAAGATCAAGGGACTGTTGAGTTGCCAAGCAACCCAACCAAGCAACCTAACCACAAAACATTGTTACTAATGGTCACTGTAGCAGAAAGATAAGGAAATGTTAAGTTATTTTCTAATAACTCAGGACTTGTCTAGGCATGTCAAAAGTTTCTGGTTAGTGGCTCAATACTGGACAACAGAAACTTAATTCAGGCAGGCAATATGGCATGGCTCTTAAAACTGTCCTCAGCATCTCCTCTCTTTATTTTATGAGGGAGTGTGCCCACCTGAATGGTGGTAGACCTTAACCAGCTAGGGGAGACATTGACCTGACTCCTCCTAGAGCCACTGCGGGCTTGAGAAAAAGGGTACCTTTTGGGGAGGAGAGGGCTTAGGCATTTTGGTGCCTCTAGATACCAACCTCTATGCAAGTCAGGTTTGTCTCTCAAGGAATCCAAACCAAGGGCTATTAAATCAGCCTTCCCCTGCAGTGCTTGGCCTTGCACCCAGCGGTGTCCATACCAGCTGATGCCAATAAGCATAAGTTCAGACTTTATGCTGCTCCTAAAGGAGAAGAGGACTGAGAAATATCATAGGGATCACATCCTCAATCCAGCATTTTGAGCCGATGGTAATGAACCTGTATAGGTTTTGAAGCAAGGGAGTCTATTTGTTTTTTGATGAATTGGATTAGCCTGCCAATTATAAAGGGACCCAAAGTTATGAATAACAAAAGGCTGACTAATGGTCCTGCAAGAGGCATTAAAAGGGAAAACATGGATGATCCCCACCAGTCATCTGCTGCAGCAGAGAATTGCTGCTTATGTAGCTCTAGGCTAAGTTTATGTAGCTTATTTTTCTGGGTTTCTACCATTCCAGACTCATTAATATAATAACAGCATTCTTCCCTCAGAAAAAGGCATGTCCCACCCTTTTCTGCTGTCAGCAAGTCCAAGGCCCATCTTGGGCAACCTGTGCAAGGGAGGTTAACTGCCTCTAGAGGGAGGATAAAGATGCTGCAGAAGCCTCAATTGCTACCTGAAGTTGCTTGAATAGGTGAGCTGTTGTTATGAGGGAATGACCCAGAACTCCTCCCGCCAAGCCTGCAGAGACCAGAGAGGTGGCGAGGGAAATTCTGGCCACAAGGGGCAAGAAGACAGCTCTTTTTTGCTTGGGAAGGGGTACATCCCATCCCAAGAACTCCGCAGGGGTCCTGAGCATAAGTTGTAGGACCAGAGTGACAGGTAGGCAGAGCATGTCCTGTGGGATAGGGGTGGTCAAATTTTTTGATAGAGTGCCATTGCACCCAAAGAAAAATCCGGGGGGGGGGGCGCAAAAGGATGATTGGGTAATACAGTCTGGTTGCAAAAGGGAAGGGAAACACTAGAAAAGCAAAAATTAAACTTGGAGCAGCCTGGGTCAAGAAACAAGGGTACTTTAGGGATGGGGTGGAAGCCGTGGGAATTATCAGTGGTGGTGCAATTAAGGACCTGAGGCAGGGGTACTGCTATCAGGGAAGGACGTCCCAAGGCTACACATAGGAAGCGTGATGAGAGATTCCCAATGCCAGTAACATTGGCAAACATAAGGCCTTCTCAGAGGAGGGAAAGCCAAGAAAATGGAGAGGAGGGGGATGATATTGTGTCATTAAATTTTTTTCTTGTATAAGGATATTATGATGGACTGTAGATTGTACTTGTACATAAGAGCACCAAATGTAAAGTCTGGAGCTAGGCCATGTGGCTGTTCAGGCCATACACATGGCTCTTAAAATTGTCCTCGGCACTTACGTTATTAAATCACGTTAAATGCCATATTCTACAGATCTCTGAAGTGTTTGAAGACCATCTGCCTAGGTAAACTATATCTCTGTTTGACCTTGAAAACATACCTAACATGAGCACAAGTGTGATTGCAATAGGTGACTAACTACTAACCTGCATTTCTTTATTATCCTAAATAGTTTATAGTAATAACTTTCAAGGACTAGAAATTTACATTACATTGTTAAATGAGCTGTATAGGTACAATATATTGAACAAGAGTAAAAACATATGTACAGTATGTTCTAACCAAAATAATCTTAAATTTATATCAATATAGAAAAATCTATCTCAATGTAAAATATTTAACACTAATAGTTGCTTTTTTGGGTTAAAAGTAGATTCAGCCGGGCGGTGGTGGTGCACGCCTTTAATCCCAGCACTCGGGAGGGAGAGCCAGGCGAATCTCTGTGTGTTCGAGGCCAGCCTGGGCTACCAAGTGAGTTCCAGGAAAGGTGCAAAGCTACACAGAGAAACCTTGTCTCGGAAAAAAAGAAGTAGATTCAATAATCTACCTTTTTATTCTATCATTTCTATAACATGTATAGAGTATAAAAAAATAACCTCAAATTTGTATCAATATACAAAAATCCAAGCCAATGTAAAATATTTAAAACTAATTGTTGCTTTTTTGTTTAAAAGTAGATTCAATAATCTACCTTTTTATCCTATTTCTATATCCCCCTATTTCCTTTCAAAGTAGATTCAATAATCTATCCTTATATCTTATCATATCTATATCCCCCTTTTTTCTTTTCAAAACAAGAACCCTGAACCTACACTCCTTTGTTCAGCTTTTTTCCTGACCATTACCAATAACAACTTGTAACCAACTCCCCAAACAATGACAAATATCCATAACACATTGAACAACAAAAACCGACCCACCCACCCAAACTCTTGGGAATGTGGGCATCATGTTCTTAAAATTGCTTCCTGCTGTCTGGGGGTCACAGAATCTTTAGGGGAAAAAATGGGTAATTGTTAAGTCCTGGGAGAGCTAGCTATATCGTTTGTTGTCCAGTCTCTGTGTACTAGGAAAGTGCAGGGCTTGTGTCAAATCCTGGCTAGAGCAGTCTGTAAGGCTGGACCATCTCCACTAGCCACCTTGAAACTGTCCTGAGCAGTTTGTAGTCCAAAGATGATCTTTAGGTGGTGTTTGTCAGCTTAGTGGCATTATCCCAGTCCAAGTGGGATCATCGTTGTGGAACCCCATCCTCCTTTTGGACACTTAAAGGTCATTGTTAGGCATGGTCATGGTTCATTGCTGAAAATTTAAACATTTTAAATGTCATATGCAGCAGATCTCAAAGAGGTTAAAGGACCATAATTTGCTATATACATCCAGAGTACAGAAAAATAATTCCTAGTTACATGACAGAGACTCAAAACAGAAATCATGTACAGAAAGCTAGATGAAGCATTTTTCTAGAATTACTACTCTATATGACCATTAATGTCATGACAAAAAGTTTAAAAATATATATATATTAGTATTATAAATTTTGATATAATATTCACACCTTAAGAGAAGTTTTAATGAGTAAAAATAAAACCAAAGGATCATGAGATTAGTAGCAATAGAATAGTCCATTAATTTTGGTTTTTCCTCTGTCCCATATCAGGTAGCTCTTCTGACATGAGACAGAGATTTTGAATTTTCCTTTAACAAGCATGCTTGGGTTTAGAGAAGGAGAGAGTCACACTCCAACTCTAAAGCCAGCTTTAATTTTTAATTAAACTGGGACTACAAAAAAGACCATTTGCATTATGTGTCTATAGAGAACAGCAGAAACAAACATTTAGGAAGATTTATACTGTTGGGAATGTGATATATTAATAGGCCAATTTACTCCTTTTCTTGGTACATTTTCTCTGAATGATTCATCCTTTTTCCTCAGATGTCTCATTTGTCCAGTGTTCTTCAGATTCCTTAATTGGATGCCTTCATTCTCCTGGAAAGACAAAAGCAAAACCCTGCCTCAACCCTAACTTTGGGGAGTTTCCCTTTTGGCAACTTATATTTGATCAAATGAAAAGCATTTGATAGTATTGTAAGTTAGTTTAGATTGAAAGGTCATCCTGGTTAATGAACTATCACCTCTTCTAATCAAGAGGTCTCTCTTGTTCAAATCAAACCAATATCAATTATGATGGTATTCATAGCTTTTCTTCTGTGGAAACAAAAGCAAAACCCCAATGTAACACATATCCTGGTTTCCATTCTGAGGTCAACACAGTTTTAAAGTATACAGGCTGATTTAATTCGGCAATTTGTTCTGTTATCCAATGTATCTCCTCAGCTGTCATTCCATTCTCATTAGTGTTTAGAAAATTTAAAGTTAATAAATCATTGTACAATCTATCTCTGGAGGTGTTTATTACTTCTTTCTGTTTATTAAGCATATCTTTTAGAGTCTGATTAGATCTTTCTATAACTGCTTGCCCTGTAGGATTGTGTAGTATACCTGTGATATGCTTTATGTTTTAATAAGCAAAAAACTATTTCATTTTACCAGAGACATATGCTGAAGCATTTTCAGTCTTAATTTGTACAGGTATTCCCATGATAGCCATGACTTCTAATAGATGTGTAATTACAGAATCAGCCTTTTCAGAACGCAAAGCTGTTGCCCGTTCAAAACATATCTATTGTATGGTGTACATATTTTAATTTTCCAAATTCTACAAAATAAAACATGTCCATTTGCCAAATTTTATCTTTGAAATACTCTTTGGGTTGCTTCCTGCAGATAGTGGAGTTTGGTTAGACAGGGAACAAGTAGGACATTTTCTTATAATTTCCTTGGCTTGTTGCCAAGTGATGGAAAAAAATCTTTTTTTAAACCCTTGCTATTAACTTGGTGGATTTTGTTTATGAAATTCTGAGGCTTCCAGCACATTTCCTACTAATAACTGATCAATTTCATCATTACTCTGTGCTAGAGGACCTGGTAGACCCACATGGGATCTAATATGTGTTATATATAAGGGATGATTTTTATTTCTGATTATTTCTTGTAACTGAATATGTAATGAAGTCAATTCTTAATCATCTGGAATAAACACAGCAGTTTCCATATGTAATACAATACTTTCTGCATATTGAGAGTCAGTAATTATACTAAGAGGTTCTGGAAAATCTAATAATACCATGAGAATAGCATATAGTTCTGACTTTTGAACAGAATCATAATGTCTTTGAACCACTTAATTCCAATTTTCTGATTTATACCCTGCCTTTCCTGATTTGTTTGCATCAGTATAGAATGTAGGGCAACAGAAATTGGAGTTCCCCATACAATGTGAGGAAGGATTCAGTTAGTTCTCTTTATGAATTGAAGTCTCTTGCTTTTGGGATATCTATTGCTAATCTCTTTCAAAACATTACTGCAAGCTCTTTGTCAATGTTCATTTTCAGTCCATAAAAAGGAAATTTAAAATTTCAACATTAGTAAAAGGTACTACAATTTTTTGTTGGGTCCATTATTATCAGTTGACGAAGTCTTAATTTTCCTTTTAGAATCAATTCAGGAACCTTTTCCACATTTATCTTTAATTCTTTACTCTGTTTGTGTGGTAAGAATATTCATTCTAGGGTAAAATCTTCCCTCTGCATTAAAGTCCCTGTAGGGTAATGTGCAAAGGGTAAAATAACCAGGATACAATCAAGCTCTGGATCCAGAAGATCCACATGTACATCCTGTAATTTCAACCAAAGCCAATTCTCTCTCAGCTTCCACTGATAATTCTCTTGGACTATTTAAGTCCTAGTCACCTTTTAAGGTTTGAAACAAATAACTCAGTTCTTGAGTTGTTACTCCAATAGTGGGCTGTAGATATGTAATGTCTCGCAGCAATCTTTGAAAGTATTGAGTCCACAATTGATCTCTGTGATTTGTACCTTTTAGGACTGATTTTTGTAAGCCTATTTTATATTCCAAGTAATTAATAGAATCTCCTCATTGCATTTTTTTTCAGGAGCAATTTGTAATCTCCAACAAGGAAAATTTTTCTTTTTTTTTTTCCTTTTTTTTTTCTTTTTTTTTTTTTTTTTGGTTTTTCGAGACAGGGTTTCTCTGTGTAGCTTTGCGCCTTTCCTGGAGCTCACTTGGTAGCCCAGGCTGGCCTTGAACTCACAGAGATCCGCCTGCCTCTGCCTCCCGAGTGCTGGGATTAAAGGCGTGTGCCACCAACGTCCGGCCAGAAAATTTTTCTTTACTTCTTCCAACATATTCTCTAAAGTATCTACATTTAAATCACCTAGTAAAATATTGTCCATGTAATGGTAAACTATAGATTGAGGAAACTGTACATGAATCATTGCCAAAGGCTGTCATACAAAATATTGGTACAGAGTAGAATTGTTAAACATCCCTTGTGGGAGAACCTTCCATTGATATCTATCTCTTAACAGGTGAGAATTATTATAAGTAGGCAATCTGAAAGCAAATTTTTCTCTATCATTTTCTTGTAAAGGTATAGTGAAGAAACAGTCTTTTAAATTAATAACTATAATAGACTATCCTTTAGTTAATAGAGAAGGCAGGAGAATTCCAGACTGTAAACATCCCATTAGCTGAATAACCTTATTAACAGGTCTTAGATCTGTTACCATTCTCCATTTTCCAAATTTCTTTTTAATGACAAATATAGGGGAATTCCAAGTACTGGTCAATTCTTCAATATGTCGAGCATTTAGCTACTCCTGTACCAGCTGTTTTAAGGTGTAGTCTGTGGTAATATTTTATTTGTGCTGAAATGTGGTGATATTTTATTTGTGCTTTAATAAATAAAGGTTGCCTGGAAATCAGAGGAAATAGCAAGCCATTTTAAGTAAACAAAGAAGTCAGGCAGTGGTAGCACATGCCCTTAATCCTATCACTTAGCAGGCAGGATCTCTATGTGTTCAAGGCCACACTAGGGAACAGAGCCAAGCATGGTGGCATATGCCTTTAATCCCAGTATCAACCATAGAGGCTTGGAGGTCTGTACAGACAGACAGAAAGCAACAGACTTGTGTAGGAAGAGGGAGTGAGGTAGCTGGGCTAAGAGAGTCAATGAGAGGGCAGAACAGCAAGGCAATAAAGGTGTGGGTAGACAGAAAGTAACTTGTACTGAGAAGCTGCAGAGTTGGTGAGGTAAGGTTGGCTGGTGGCTTTCTATGATCTTTCTAAGGCTTTCACCCCTATATTTGGCTCCATTTTTTTTTAGCTTGTGTAATCGGCTGCCTTAATCTTCTTGCCTTTAATGAAGTGCTTTGACAGTCTCTTTATGTGTTTGCCTGTTAGAAGTAGGACATACATTGGGGTTTCTTTTTTTAAAATTTTATTTTATTTTACAATACCATTCAGTTCTACATATCAGCCACAGATTCCCTTGTTCTCCCCCCTCCCGCCCCACTCCCTTTCCCTCCAGCCCACCCCCCATTCCCACCTCCTCCAGGGCAAAGCCTCCGCCGAGGACTGAGATCAACCTGGTAGACTCAGTCCAGGCAGGGCCATTCCCCTCCGCCCAGGCCGAGCCAAGCGACCCTGCATAAGCCCCAGGTTTCAAACAGCCAGCTCATGCAATGAGCACAGGACCCCGTCCCACTGCCTGGATGCCTCACAAATAGTTCAAGCCAATCAACTGTCTCACCCATTCAGAGGGCCTGATCCAGTTGGGGGCCCCTCAGCCATTGGTTCATAGTTCATGTGTTTCCATTCATTTGGCTATTTGTCCCTGTGCTTTGTCCAACCTTGGTCTCAACAATTCTTGCTCATATAGACCCTTCTCTTTCTCGCTAATTGGACTCCCGGAGCTCCACCCAGGACCTAGCCGTGGATCTCTGCTTCCAGATCCCTCAGTCATTGGTTGGGTTTCTAGCACAACAATTAGGGTGTTTGGCCATCCCATCAGCAGAGTGGGTCAGTTCGGGCTGTCTCTTGACCATTGCCAGCAGTCTATTGTGGGGGTATCTTTGTGGATTTCTGTGGGCCTCTCTAGCACTTTGCTTCTTCCTCTTCTCATGTGTTCTTCATTTATCATCGTCTCCTATTCCTTGTTCTCCCTCTCTGTTCTTGATCCAGCTGAGGTCTCCCACTCCCCCAAGCTCTCTTTCCCTCAACCCTTGCCCTTCATTTCCCCCACTTATGTCCAGGCTGTTCATGAAGATCTCATTCATTGGCTCCGTGTTTTTTATTTAATAAGACCATTTTAGAAGTTCCTCTACAATAGTCAGAAGGTTTCTCGGGTCCTGCATGGCCCCCTGTGGACCCACAGCCACTTATAAAATAACCACTCAGAGGCTTATATTAATTATAACTGCTCAGCCATTAACTCAAGCTTACTACTGACTAGCTCTTACATTTAAATTAACCCACTATTCTTACCTATATTTACCCACATGGCTTGGTACCTTTTCTCAGTTCTTCCTTGTCATCTTGCTTCCTCTGTGTCTGACTGGTGGCTCCTGATTCTTCCCTTCCTCTTCCCAGCATTCTCCTCATCTGTTTGCCCTGCCCATACTTCCTGCCTGGCTACTGGCCAATCAGCATTTTATTAAACCAGTGTACAAGAGCATTATCCCACCGCATTTTCCCTTTTCTGTCTAATCAGAAAGGAAGGTTTTAACTTTAACATAGTAAAATTACATATAATAGAACAATTATCAAGCAATAATTACAGTTACAATCTCTAGCCTATTTGTATTTGGCAAAATTAAAGAAAATATTCTATCATCTATCCTATATTTGTGAGTCTAAAGTTTCATATCTAATTTGTCTTTTATTGTAACCATGGAAAATTATAACTATTTAGTCTTCAGCTACATCAAAGATCCCAGAAGGATATAATATTACCTAAGTAAACAGGAAGTACATTGTAAGCAAATTCTAAAAATCTAGAATGACAGAGACAGCTGGCTGCCTGGACAATCACCAAAAGTTCCTCTGCAATTTGGGTCATCCATCTTCAGCCTATAGGCCAAGAGTTTTTTAGTCACTTCTGTGTGTGTCCTGTAGAATATCTGGCAATCTCCTCTGAGAAGCAAGAACCTGAAAGACCATCTCATCTTGAAAAGTTCAGTGGTCACCTTCCTTTGGGTCCTGCATGTCCAGTCGATACAACATTTTGTCAAGTAGTCCAAGCAAGAATGATTTCTTGCCCAAATGGCTATTATTGCCAAGAAGAAGATAAACTCCATATGGAGTGTCTTCAATGCCCATCATCTTCCTTGAAGTAAATGGTGCTGCCAGGAGCAGACGTTTCTCATTGTCCAGAAAAGTCTAAGTTTTTAAATGCCATATTCTGTAGGTCTTTAAAGTGTTTGAAGATTACTTACTTAAATGAAATATATCTATGTATACCTATAAAATGTAACTAACATGACTATAAGTTTGATTATCATAGATGACTAATAATCAACATTTCTTAATTATACATTACAGTTTCAAATGAGCTGCACAAATGTAATACCTTAAACAAGAGTAGAAACATACATATAGTATAACAAAATTAACTTTAAATTTGTAACAAACTAAAATATATAGCAATGTAAAACATTTTAGACAAGTTGTTGCTCTTCAATAATCTACCTTTTTGTCCTATCATATCTATATCCTACATTTCTATATCATATCACCCTTTCTTCTTTTAGAAAGAGATTGACTGACCAATAACATTTGCAACCAACAATCTAAAAAAAGACAAACATTCATAATCCATTTTTTGGGGAATGTGGGCATAGTGTTCTAGGCTACTTCCTGCTGATTGAGGGTGCTGGTAGTCTTGTGGGGACACAAAGAAAAAATTTTAGGATTATGATCAAGTTCTAACTGAAGTAGTCTGTGACACTGAATTGTCTGAGCCAGTTATCTTGAGGCTGTTTTGGATCATCTGGAGACCTCTCAGGGGGTCTTGGCCGATCAAACCATATTAGTTTGGAAGCAATCCATAGGTTCTCATCTTCTGTGGAAACAAAAGCAGAACCTCTTTTCCAAAGCAACGTATCCTTTAGACATAAATTTTGAAGTCAAGATACCTTTAAAATATACATATTGGTTTAACTCAGCAGCCTTTACAATCAAACGTCTTTCTGTAGTTAAAAATCCCAAAGATGGGCTGGAGAGATGGCCCAGAGGTTAAGAGCACTGACTGCTCTTCCAGAGGTCCTGAGTTCAATTCCCAGCACCCACATGGTGGCTCACAACCATCTGTAATGAGATCTGGCACCGTCTTCTGGCCTGCAGGCATACATGTAGGCAGAACACTGTATACATAATAAATAACTAAATCTTAAAAAAAATCCCAAAGGCAATATAATCCATACTCTGTGTATGATTTCCATGTTTACATGGCTTAAACTTTTATATTACTTTTACTGTCTCTTTAAAGACTTTATTTTTTAAAACTATTTCTTTATATAACTGTGTATATTCCTTTTTCTCTCTTCCAAGCCTATGTACATTTTTACACACATTGTAAACCATTTAGAGTTTTATTCCATCTGAATCTGCCTTATTGTGAATCTATAATCCTTCTGTGACCAGGAGAGATTTTAAACCGCTAAGCTGCATGGCTAAGACCAATGCAGCAGACTTGACTGCTGATTCTGCCCACCTCAGCTTCCCAACATGGTGATAGTACATTTACTGCCAGCTCTGGGAACCACCAACTCTCAGAAGCAGTGGGTCTATGCCTCCATCAAAGCAGAGTGTAGCCCAGAAACCAATTTTTGGGGAGTCTATACTAGTTAAAACTAATTCTTCCACACAGCATGCTACATGGCTTAGAGATGTGGAGACACCTCTGTGTACTACAGGGGGAATCCACCATGCTTTAGGTCGAGCTGACACCTGGGAACCCACCATGGCCACAGGACACATCATTGTACAGCAGCCTGCCATGAGCCACAAGAAATAGGAAGGTGCTCTTAGCTACATTTATAATTCATTCTTAAGCTATCTCAGGTTCAGGTGGAAATTCTTGCCACCATGTCTGGGTGCCATTTATAGTCAGAAGGTTTCTTGGGTCCCACATGGCCCCCTGTGGACCCACAGCCACTTATAAAATAACCACTCAGAGACTTATATTAATTATAACTACTCAGCCATTAACTCAAGCTTATTACTGACTAGCTCTTACATTTAAATTAACCCACCATTCTTACCTATATTTACCCACATGGCTTGGTACCTTTTCTCAGTTCTTCCTTGTCATCTTGCTTCCTCTGTGTCTGGCTAGTGGCTCCTGATTCTGCCTTCCTCTTCTCAACATTCTCCTCATCTGCTTGCCCTACCTATACTTCCTGTCTGGCTACTGGGCAATCTCAGCACTTCTGGCCCTATAAATTCAACAATCTCATGCTTTATTTTACCTAAGATAAAGTTCTAATCACTAAAAGTTGTACATTATCTCCTGACAAGGCCAATTTGGATGCCAAGATGTCGGGGCAATTATTGTTACATCTGCCCTGTGTCTACAAGACCTGCAATTACAATGTCATTTATTTGTACCTTTAACTTTGATCTTTGATTATATATAGAAGTTGCCAAAATATTTACTTAAAAACTCCTGAAGTTTTTGTTTTATCTTCTAAAGCTGTTCTATCATTCATAGCAGTATAGTTCTTTACAGTAGGTATTAGGTGTTTTAATTGCTCTTGGGAGGAGTTTCCCCCATTGTAACAGGGAATGACTGAACCAAATTTGACATAGGGGCCATGAGAGGTTCCCCCAAAGGCATTCCCCAATGACAAAGAGTTACCCTGTCTGTCCCTTGTTGATATGCATTCATTGGTCCAATGTCAACTTTTTCCACACCTTCTGCATACTCAAGAAGGCAGGGGTCTTCTTTTTGGATTATTTCTAGAAAAAAATATTGTTTCTAGGAATGCCCTGCTACAATCCCATTTAGGTCATCTTGTTTGCCACAATTAAATCACCTGACATTTTGATTTTTCTTCCAGCCTCTGGAAATCACCTCTCCTATCCAAACATCATCATGGTTATGAGATTCAATATTGACTGTATCTCATATTCATTTCTCTATGGGTACTGATCTTGCCTTTAAGGCCTAATTACCCTTTTGCATTGTGAATAAGCATTTTCAGAAGCCAAAGTTTCAATTATTATTTGTTTAGCTTCTTAATTTGATATTGTTCTAGTTACAGTTGATGTGAATCTTTATAAAATTCAGTGAGGATTTATTTTGGGCCTTGTATAACTTTAGTAAATGCCTAATTTCTTTTCCAATTTCTTCAATTCTGTCCCAAGCATTCAAAGCTACTGCATGGCATAGAGCCAGAGTGTGGTCATCATACAGAGACTGTCTTTGTACATCAGTATAATCACCATCTCCAGGAAGTTGGTCTTGGTAGGTTTTAATACCTCTAGCCCTATTTTGTTGTTTAATGGTCCTAGCCTCATCTTTCCACCAGGTCCTCCACCGTAATTGAGGACCAGGTTCCAATACTGCTGTAACCAAGTCTCTCTATTCTTGTGGGACAGTTCTGTTACTAGTTGATCATGCTTCACAAAAAGGTGAATGTATACCGTATGAGACTACCACTTGCTTAAATTTCCTCAAATCTAACATTTCCACAGGAATCCAGTCAGCTCTTGCATAGCCTTGGGGATACCTGTCATTTGACAGTTGATCCCATAAGGTGACTGGATAAATTAAGGTTGATTGTTTTATAACATTGGGCTGTTCCTCTCTAATTTTATAATGTAATGGAGAGGTTGCTTCTCCTTTAAATTCTTCTGTGTCTGAATATCTCTGTTATCTGTTTTAATAAGTTTTTCTAAGGCTGTGACTTTTTTTTTTTTTGGTTTTTCGAGACAGGGTTTCTCTGTGTAGCTTTGCACCTTTCCTGGAACTCACTTGGTAGCCCAGGCTGGCCTTGAACTCACAGAGATCCACCTGCCTCTGCCTCCCGAGTGCTGGGATTAAAGGTGTGCGCCACCACCGCCCGGCGGCTTGTGACTTCTTAATATTAAGTTTTTCTAAGGTTTGTATATTGTCAGTCACCTTTTTGCTCTCTTCATCAGTAAATACTCCTAATGCTTTTATTTTCTTGGTCAAAATTTTGTTAATCTCCTTAGTATTTTTTTTCCTTTCTGCAGTTATTATTTCTAGAACTTTTATCTCATTGGTCCAAACTGTATCAATTGCTATAATCTTTTTGTTCCTTCAGCAATAAATATTTCTAGAGCTTTTATCTGATTGGCCAAAATTGTATTAATCCCCTTAGTCTTTTTGTTCTTTTCAGCAGTAAACATTTCTAGAGCTTTTATCTTATTGGTCAATTTTTTTTCTCCCTAGTAATTATTAGTAAGGTGTGTATATTATCAGTAGTAGCCTTTTCTAAGGCCTGTATCTTAGCACTCATATCAACCAACATTTTTAGGGATAAAACAATAATTATCAAACTGATAATATGATTATAATTGACATTATATAAATCCCAACTAAATTAATTATTTTCTCATTTAATTGTTCCATTTTAAAACCATCCATTGTGTAACCAAACAGAGACCTAACTCCCTCCATTGTAATATTGTTTCCCATTTTTTAATGTGGGAAAAACTCTTCTTTTTTAAAATTACCCCCTTTAAGAATTCCCAATTGTCTCACCAAATCTGCTGACAATGATGGTGAAGATGTTGGTGAAGTGTGAGGCTGACTGCTGCTGCAGAGAACAGTAGAAACCCAAGCAGGTGTCAAGCCAGCTAGTGTGGCAGCAGCCCAAGGAGGGGGTCTAGGAGAAGTCCACAACCCACCAACAGAGGGAGGGGCTGTTTGAAAAATGCACACAGGTGATCCTAGGGAAGAAGCACATGTGATGGGAGCTGCCCAAAGGCAGAACTGGATGGTGGTGATGGGCTAATTCTGGCAGCATTTGGGGCCCAAGTGCCTGTGGACTATCCTATAGAGAGGCTGTAACAGAAAACCCCCAAACTTGCTCAGCGTGATTGGGGAAAAAAAGAAATATCTGGCTGTTGCTGAACCCATACAGACTTGTCTGTTAACCATTTTAAAAGTAGAGCTGTTGGTGTCTTTGAAAGATCAGCAGTTGTTGTGCCCTGGTCTTGTACAATTTGGATGGCTGGTGACTGTTCTTTATAATAATACCTCCTAATATTTCTCTCAGAAACATGTGTTAGTTAATGGTTTGTTTCTGAGGTTGGAGGAACATTAATCTGGGTATTCCTTCATTGTAATAGATCACAGCCCCATAAATTCATAATTATATTAGCAACTTATGGCTTTAATTTTCCTCTCTGTCCTTCTGGTCATACACATTCAAGCCATCTTTCCCTCTGTTTCACTTGAGATAATTGGTCCAATCCCAAACAGCTAAACATTTACCTCCTGAAGAGGCCAATTTGGATGCCAAAATTGTGGTGCAATTATTGTTACATTCACACCTATGTCTACAAGACTTTCCAAGTGAACACCAATTATTTATATTTTTAATTTGAGTCTTTGTTCATTTATAGAAATTTACCAAAAAATTGCTTTAGGGTTTCTCCTGAATTTTCTGTTCTCTCTGCAACAGCTGTTCTATCACCCTGAGCAGCCTGGTTTTTTGCTCCAATAGGCATTTGGTTATTTAATTGCTCTGAGAAGAGATTTCTTCTATGATGGCATAAAAGGACTGAACTGAATTTGCCACAAGGGCTTGCAAGAGGCCCCTCAGGGAGTTTCCTAATGACAAAGGCAAAGGATTACTTTGTCTGTCCCTTGATGATCTACATTCATTAATTCAGTGTTTACCTTTACCACACCATCTGCATGATCCAGAAGGGAGGGGCATTCTGTTGCCATTGTTCCTTGAACAAACATTCTTTCTAGGAATGCCCTGTTTACACTCCCTTTTCAGGTGACCTTGTTTACTGCAATTAAAACATCTGATAATCCCCACCCTGCAGTGAGTGGGAACAAGTAAGACCCCATCTCTGGACTGGGCAGACCAGGTCCCTAGCCCCTAGGCACCAGGGGTGCATGTTGTGCCCCTCCCCCAAGCCACTGGAGCCCCAGGGTCTGACCAGCTGGCCCCCTTGCCAAGAAAACAGTCCCCTGTGACACCAGTGAAAACCAGAGAAATAAGCCCACCCAGCACCATTTGGGAACAGGTAAGTCCCCATTACCAGACTGGGCAGACAAGGTCCCTAGCCCTAGGTCCAAGGGACACATCCTGTGCCCCTCTCCCAAGCCATTGTAGTCCCAGGGACCAGCCAGCTGACTCTTCCCTCACCCCTTGCCAAGAACACAGCCCCCTGTGACACCAGTGAAAACCAGACACATAAGCCCACCTTGCACTGAATGGGAACAGATAATAGGTCCAACCCGACACCAATTGGGAATAGCTGCTCCCTGAGACAGAGCCCACTGGTGCCCATTGGACTAATATCTTCTCCCTAAGACACAGAATCCAAAGGACCGATAGGACCAAGAGCCTGGATTAGACCAAGAGCTCCCATTAGAAAAAGAGTGTCAATCAGACCAAAAGAGGCTTCCTCAGACACAGACACCACTTGCATGGAGTAGAGGAAGAGATGGATAGACGCCAGTGCAAAAAAACAGTGAACAACATAAAGACCAATATGACACCAACAGAACCTAGTGGTGCTACATCAGCAAGACCTGAACATCCCAAAGCAGAAGAAGCAGAGGAAATAGATCTTAAAAATGAATTTAAGAAGATGATAGAGGCTGTTAAAGAGGAAATGAAAACTACCCTTAAAGAATTTGAAGAAAAAACAAACAAAAAATTGGAAGAAATCAATAAATCCCTTAAATAAAACCAAGAAAAAGTAATTAAATATGTGAATGAAACAGTCTAAGATTTGAAAACTGAAATAGAGGCAATAAAGAAGACACAAACTGAGGGAATGCTGGAAATGAAAAATCTGAGTAAATGAACAGGAACTACAGATACAAGCATAACCAACAGAATGCAAGAGATGGAAGAGAGAATCTCTGGCATTCAAGATATAATAGAGGAAAAAGATTTGTCAGTCAAAGAAAACACTAAAGCCAAAAAACGACATAACACAAAACATCCAGAAAATTTGGGACACCATAAAAAAAAACCAAACCTAAGATAATAGGGATAGAAGAAGGAGAATAATACCAGCTCAAAGGCACAGATAATATATTCAACAAAATTATAGAAGAAAACTTTCCCAACTTAAAGAAGGAAATGCCTATGAAAGTACAAGAAGTTTACAGAACACCAAATAGAATGGATTAAAAAAAAAACTCCCTCACCACATAATAATCAAACCACTAAACATACAGAATAAAGAAAAATATTAAGAGCTGCAAAGGAAAAAGACCAAGTATTATATAAAGGCAGACCCATAAGAATAACACCTGACTTCTCAATGGAAACTCTGAAAGCCAGAGGTTCTGGACAGATGTTATGCAGACACTAAAAGACCATGGATTCCAACCCAGACTATTATATCCAGCAAAACTCTCAATCGCCATAGATGGAGTAAACAAAATATTTCATTATAAAACCAGATTAAACAAAATACCTATCCAAAAATCCAGCCCTACACAAAGCACTAGAAGGAAAAATCCAACATAAGGAAGTTAGATACACCCATGAAAACAAAACCAATAGATATAACCACACAAATATATACCAAAGAAGAGAAACACACAACACTACCCCCAAAATAACAGGAATTAACAATCACTGCTCATTAATATCTATTAATATCAATGGTCTCAATTTGCTTATAGAAAAACACAGGCTAACAGAATGCATAGGAAAACAGGATCCATTCTTCTGTTGCATACAAGAAACACACCTCAACTTTAAAGACAGACACTACCTCAGAATAAAAGGCTGGGAAAAGACATTCCAATCAAATGGATTTAAGAAGCAAGCTGGTGTAGCTATCTTAATATCAAATAAAATAGACTTCAAACCAAAATCAATTTAAAGAGATTGGGAAGGACATTACATACTTATCAGAGGGAAAATCCAGTCTCAATTCTGAACATTTATGCCCCAAATAAAAGGGCATCCAAATTTGTAAAAGAAACATTACTAAAGCTTAAATCACACATCAAACCCCACACACTAGTAGTGGGAGACTTCAACACCCCACTCTCACCACTAGATAGGTCTGCCAGACTGAAACTTAACAGAGAAATAAGGGACCTAACAGAAGTTATGACTCAAATGGACTTAATAGATATCTACATAACATTCCACCCTAACACAAAAGAATATACCTTCTTTTCAGCACCCCATGAAACCTTCTCTAAAACTGACCACATGATCAGTCACAAAGCAAATCTCAACAGATACAAAAAAATTAGAATAATCTCCTGTATTTTATCTGACCACCATGGCTTAAAGTTAGATTTCAACAACAACAAAAATTACAGAAAGCCTAAATCTCATGGAAACTGAATAATGCCCAAAAGAATCACCAATGGGTCAAGGAAGAAATAAAGAAAGAAAGTAAAGATTTCCTAGAATTCAATGAAAAAGAAAGTACAACATACCTAAACTTATGGGACACTATGAAATCAGTGCTAAGAAGAAAATTCAAAGAACTAAATACCCACAAAAAGAAGATGAAGAAATCTCACACTAGTGACTTAACAGCACACCTGAAAGCTCTAGAACAAGAAGAAGCAAACACACCCAGGAGAAACAGACACCAGGAAATTATCAAATTGAGGGCTGAAATCAATAAATAGAAACAAAGAGAACAATACAAAGAATCAATGAACCGAAGAGTTAGTTCTTTGAGTAAATCAACAATATAGACAAGCCCTTATCCAAATTAACCAAAAAGCAGACAGAGAGCATCCAAATCAACAAAATCAGAAATGAAAAGGGAGACATAACAACAGACAATGAGGAAATCCAGAGAATCATCATGTCATACTTCAAAAACCTGTACTCCACAAAATTGGAAAATCTGAAAGAAATGGACAATTTTCTGGATGGGTACCCCATACCAAAGTTAAATCAAGACCAGATAAACTATTTAAATAGACCAATAACCCCTAAGAAAATAGAAACAGTCACTAAAAGTCTCCCAAACAAAAAAAGCCCTGGACCAGATGGTTTCAGTGCAGAATTCTACCAGAATTTCAAAGAAGAGCTAATTCCAATACTCTTTCAAATTGTTCCACACAATAGAAACAGGAGGAACATTACCAAATTCTTTTTATGAGGCTACAGTTACCCTGATACCCAAACCACACAAAGATGCAACAAAGAAAGAGAATTACTGACCAATCTCCCTCATGATCATTGAAGCAAAAATACTCAATAAAATACTGGCAAAACAAATCCAGGAACAAGTCAAAAAATTATCCACCATGACCAAGTAAGCTTCATCCCAGGGATGCAAGGATGGCTCATCATATGAAAATCTGTCAATGTAATACACCATATAAACAAACTGAAAGAAAAAAACCACATGATCATCTCATTGGATGCTGAAAAAGCCTTTGACAAAATCCAACAGCCCTTCATCATAAAGGTTCCAGAGAGATCAGGAATACAAGGAACATACATAAACATAATAAAGGCAATTTACAGCAAGCTGAAGGCCAACATCAAATTAAATGGAGAGAAACTCAAAGTGATTCCACTAAAATCAGAAACAAGACAAGGCTGTCCACTCTCCCCATACTTATTCAACATAGTACTTGAAGTTCTAGCTAGAGCAATAAGACAACAAAAGAAGATCAAAGGGATACAAATTGGAAAGGAAGAAGTTAAACTTTCATTATTTGCAGATGATATAATAGTGTACATAAGTGACCCCCCCCCAAATTTTACACCAAAAAGCCTACAGCTGATAAATTCCTTCAGTATTGTGGCAGGATACAAGATTAACTCAAAAAAATCAGTAGCCCTCCTATATACAAATGATAAATGGGCTGAGAAAGAAATCAGAGAAACATCACCCTTTACAATAGCCACAAATAATATAAAATACCTTGGGGGAACTCTAAGTAAGCAAGAGAAAGACCTGTATGACAAAAACTTTAAGTCTCTGAAGAAAGAAATTGAAGAAGATAGCAGAAAATGGAAAGATCTCCAATACTCATGGATAGGTAGAATTAACATAGTATAAATGGCAATCTTACCAAATGTGAGGATGCAGGGTGGCTTAGGAAAGAGGGCTGGTGGGTGGGAGGAGGGAGGAGGTGGATCTGTGGGTGATATGTAGAGTGAGTAGAAAATTTCTTAACAAAGACAAATGAAAAAAAGAAATTGTGGTACATATACATAATGAAGTACTATTCAGCAGAGCAAAACAATGACATCATGAGGTTTGCAGGCAAATAAAATATCATCCTGAGTGAGGTAACCCACACTCAGAAGGACAAACATGGTATGTACTCACTTATAAGTGTAGACTAGATATAAAGCAAAGGGTAACCAGACTGCAACCCACAACTCCAGGGAGGCTAGCTAGTAAGGAGGACCCTAGGAAGGATGCATGGATCACCCAGCGAAGGAGAAATGCTTGAGATCTACATGAGCAAACTGGGTATGAGCAGGGGTAAGGGAGGGCAAGGGATGGGGGATGAGAGCTTAGGGGTGCTGTGGATATCACTCTGTATCAATAAAGCGCTGATTGGCCGGTAGCCAGACAGGAAGTATAGGCGGGACTAACAGAGAGGAGAATTGAGGGAACAGGAAGGTAGAGGGGAGACTGGCTGGAGCCGCGGCCAGGAGAAGGAAGATGTAAGGTACCGGTAACCCACGAGCCACGTGGCAAAGTAGAGATTAATAGAAATGGGCTAAATATAAGAGTAAGAGCTAGACAATGATAGGCCTGAGCTAATGGCCAAGCAGTTTAAATAATGTAAGCGTCTGTGTGTTTATTTTATAAGTGGGCTCGGAGACTGGCGGGACTTGGGAGCTGGAGACTGGCGGGTGGCGGAGATTTGTCCTGACTGTGGGCACGGCAGGAAAACTCTAGCTACATAGGGGAGCAGGAGGTTTGAGCTGGAATGGGAACAGAGTGGGAGAGCAAGGAAAGAGATACCATGATAAATGAAGACACCATGGGAATAGGGAGAACCAGGATGCTAGGGAGGTGCCCAGGAATTCACAAGGATGACTCTACCATAGACTACTGGCAATAGCTGAGAGGGTGCCTGAACTGGCCTACTCTGGTGATCAGATGGCTGAATACCCTGTCATCATAGAACCCTCATCCAGTGACTGATGGAAGCAGATACAGAGATCCACAGTCAGGTCCCAGGCCAAGCTCCAGTAGTCCAATCAATGAGAGAGAGGAGGGATTCTATAAGCTAGGGATATTGAGACCATGATAGGAAGAAAATACAGAGACAACTAGCCAAACTAGTGGAAATGCATGAACTGTGGTCCAATAGTTGAGGAGTCCCCATGGTACTGGACTAGGCTCTCTGGATATATGAGACAGTTGTTTAGCTTGAACCCTTTAGGAGGGGCCCTTGGCAGTGTGATCGGGACCTGTCCCTAGTGCATGAGCTGGCTTTTTGGAGCCTAGTGTCTATGGTGAGACACTTTGTGCAGCCTTGATGCAGGCATGAGGGGCTTGGACCTGCCTCAACTGAATGTACCAGGCTCTGCTGACTCCCCCTGGGGGACCTTGCCTTGGAGGAGGTGGGAATGGGAGGTGGATTTGGGGGGAAATCTGGGGGGCAGGAGGAGGGAGGACAGGGGAATCTGTGGTTCATATGTAAAATGAATAGAAAATCACTTAATAAAAAAAATCTGACATTATTATTTTTCCTCAAACTTTTTTTTTCGGAGCTGAGGACTGAACCCAGGGCCTTGTGCTTGCTAGCCAAGTGCTCTATCACTGAGCTAAATCCCCAACCCTTTTCCTCAAACTTTTGATATCACCTCTTCTGTCCACATATCATCATAGTCATGAGATTCCATATTAATTGTGTCCCTGATCCAGTCCTCCAAGGGTGCTGATAAAGCCTTTACTGGCCTGATTACCCTTTTGCATGATGCATTCATGTCCTCAAAACCCAAAGATTCAATTATTATCTGTCTAGCTACTGAATTTTGTATCATTCTATTTACTGCTAAAGACAGCCTTTGTACGAAATCCATGAAGGATTCTTTGGGGTCCTGTATAACTTTTGTCAATGATTCAATTTTCTTCCCTGCTTACTCAGTTCTGTCCTGTGCATTCATGGCTGCCATGTGGCATAGAATTAGGTTTGGTTATCATATAAACGTTGTCTTTGTATATCAGCATAATCGCCTTCTCCAAGAAGCTGATCCTGAGAAATTTCCACACCTCCAGTCCTACATCATTGTTCTACTGTTCTAGCTTCCTCTTTAAACCACATCCTCCATTGTGATTGTGGACTGGCCTCTAGCACTGCTGCAACTAATTCTTTCCAGTCCTGAAGGATAATTCTATTACAAGTTGACCACGAATTTAATATCTGCTTTACAAATGGAGAATGCATGCCATATGATACTATAGCTTCTTTAAATCTCCTCAAATCTAACATTTCCAATTGAGTCCAGTTAGCTCATACACACCCTTCAGCATTTGGCAGTTCCTGTAAGGTTACCAGGTAGATTATTGTCTGCTGTCTGGTAAACTGAGGCTGTTTCTTTGTAACTATGTCATTCAATCCTGACATAGATTCACCTTTAAATTGTTCTGTCTGGATCTGAATTTCTCTATAATTCATTTTAACAGGTTTTTCTAAAGTCAATCCTGAGATAGGTTCACCTTTAAATTCTCCTGTCTTGGTCTGAATTTCTCTATAATTCATTTTAACAGGTTTTTCTAAAGCTTTTATCTTGGCACTCAAATTGAGCAACCTTTTTAATGCTAAAATAAAAATGATCAAACAAATAATACTCATAATTGATGTTATATACATCCCATCAGCATTAGTTATCCTCTTATTTAATTGTTCCACTTTCAGACTGCCTAATGTGTTATCAAACAGAGACCAAATTCCTTCCATTGTAAAAATGTTTCCCATTTTTTAATGTGTGGAAAAATTTTCTTTTAATGAATTTTACCCTTTAAGCTATCTTAAATGACTTACCAAGTCTGTCAACTGTATAGAACAGTAGAAGTCCAAGGGAATTTAAAAGCAGCTACCTAATGTGTTGACAGTCTGAGATGGGAATCCAGAAAGACCTCACCACCCACCAGGAAAAAAAAGCAGAGACTCCTCCGTCCCCCATGGGGTGGAGATCCAGCCTTGTGTAGCTTCCGCCTGACCTGGGGGGGCCTGTAAGGCCACAAGAGCCTTTTTATTGAATTCTTGCCACAATCATTGGAGTGCCAATTGTAGACAAATTGCTAAACAGTCTTATTAATAAAAAACTTGGAGTCAGAAATTGGGCTTAAAGCCTGAGAGTGTTCAGAGGAATAGGAAAAGCCACAGCTAACCTCACCTCACCAACTCCACACTTCCAAAGCGAGCTACTTCCTGTCCACCTACACCTATATGCCTAAATGTGGTGATTTATTGTGTCCCCCAATATACTGTGTCTCCCAATAAAATTTACCTAGGGATCAGAGGAAAACGCCAGCCACTATATTAGCATAGCAGTCAGGCAATGATAGCACGCACATGCCTTTAATCCTATCACTTGGGAGGCAGGGATCTGTCTGGATCTCTGTGAGTTCAAGGCCACACTGGGAACAGGCTAGGCACAGTGATAAATGCCTTTAATCCCAGCACTAACCATAGAGATCTGGAGGTCTGTACAGATAGACAGGAAGTGACAGAGCTGGGTGGGAAGAGGAAGCGATGTAGCTGGGCTGAGAGAGCAAATGAGAGAACAGAACAGAAAGGCATGTAGGTGTGGGTAGACAGAAAGTAGCTCACTTTGGAAGCTGTGGAGTTGGTGAGGCGAGGTTAGCTGTGGCTTTTCCTATTCATCTGATTTCTCTCAGGCTTTAACCCCAATTTCTGGCTCTGAGTTTTTCATTAATGAGACCATTTAGCAATTCATCTACAAAAGCTTTTGTTTCAAGTACTTTCTTTTCCCTCACTGACCTGGAGTGAAGCCCTGAAGGGTCTTTGCCTCTGGCAATAAGCTCCATCTGAGTGCACGGACAGACAGATGCAACCAGCTTGGGGACTGGGTCAGGTGAAAGGCCTGATTAGGGAAATACACCTGTCCTAATGTGAGCTTAGGGATAACAGAAACCTCCCTTGATAAAAAAGCAGAAGCTTGATTTCTGTATGAACACAAACCACACAGACCCTGTAAATAGATATGGGAAGTTGTGTATTCAAAAGGCATGATGCGAAATGTAGTAATAGCGTGTTGCTATAGAGAAAGGCTTTCTGGGAAATGTAGTTTTGCAGCTAAAGATGCGACACTGACTGGAAAAACTGTTTTTTCAGCTTGAAATGAAGCTTCCTTCCTAAGAATTACTAGAAGGCTTAGATTTACTTCCCAAAAAGCTGAGAGCAAACAAATAGCTTACCTCATAGGAGATAATTAAAATGAAAAAAAAGCTTATGAGATTGAATTCTGTTTAAGATTCCAGAGAAACATTGATATCATTAAATAGTGCTCATGGTAAACTTAAAAAACAGCTTTAAAAAATTGAGGAGGAAAATTGTCTGAGAGTTTGTTGAATGTCAGCTCCAATGAAAAACTGAAAGGATATGAAGCTTGGAGCTGTGCCACTTTTGGCTGTACAGTCTCCTTTGAGAAAATGCCTTATATTGCCTAATAGCTGCACAGAGTGTTTTTTTATGGTAGCTGGATAACAAAGAGCTACCTACAAGGGCAGTGAAGTCACTTAGAAATACATATGCCCCTTAGAAGGTTTTTCTTCTCGTTCTCTTTTTGGGTTTGATAACTAACAGTTTACTTTTATTTCTATTTTCTAAATGAAGTCCAAAGAAAATTACTTTCTGTCTTGTTGGAAGATAATGTTAAATCTCTTCTAGGTGTTAAGAAATCTTTTAGGTGTTTGCTAAGTTAGATATTTGCTAATGGTAGCCCTATAGAGAGTTTGCTAAGAGATTCTTCCTTGTGTAAGTTAGTTCTGTTAAGAGTAAGAAGTATCTTTGCTAAGGTAGTCCTATAGAATTTAAGAAAATAAGCTTTAAGAAGTATAAATAAGTATATGTTGAATGTGAGTTTGTGAAAAATGTAAATGTTGAGTGTGAGAATAAATACTTAATGTTAAAAACATGTAGTAAATGGCCATGCTAGTTGTATACATACATGAAATAGAATAAGCTTTAGGCATAAAGATATTGTGTAGTCAAGATGGCGGCTGCCGCCGGTGGGCCGTGAGTGAGAGCAAAACTGGATGATGAACTGATGTGGAAATAAGAGGAACAGGGCCACAAGGAAAGACATCAAAAAAAGGTATATGGAAAAAGAGAGAGATAAGAGCTTGGAGACAAAAGATGGATGGATTGATTTAGGTTGGAAGAAGCTGGCTAGAGCATTGGGGTTTCTCTGCCTTCCTCGGGAATCTGCGGTTTGGATCGATCCTTCCCGCACGATCTCCCCGGGGCCTGCGGGGAGATCACTCTCAATCACCATAGGTGGAGTAAACAAAATATTCCATGATAAAACCAGATTTAATCAATACCTATCCACAAACCCAGCCTTACAGAAAGCACTAGAAGGAAAAATCCAACCTAAAGAAGCTAAACACACCCATGAAAACTCAGGCAATAGATAAACCCACACCAACATCTGAAGAAATAGAAGGGACAAATTTCTCCCCAGAAAATGCATGATCTGTGAAAGCTGCTAAGAGTTTAAGGCAGATTTGGGGAGAAAGAAAGCCCCCACCTCCAAAGGCAGCTAGCAGAGGAGCAGAGCAGCCTGGGATATCTGGGGCTCTGCATCTGGGGAGAAGGGAGCGTGTAGGGTGAGAGTGGAATCAGTGGGAGAGGGGTTTCTCTGAAGGAGCTGTGGAAGGGCTGTTGTGGGTGCTTTTGTTTTTCAATGACTGGCTGGGACAGATGCAGGCCCCGAGGAAAGTTCCTGTCAGAGGTTGCCCACCTTAGTGCGCGCTGGCGGGGCAGGTGCAGTTCTGATTTGGGGACTTCACCCCGAGAATGTTACAGACCCTAGTAGCAAGTATTACAACTCTATAACGACAACACTCACTAAATCCCAGTATTGTATAGCAAAGCTGACTATAAGCTCTAAACTTTAGAAATGATGTATGTATTTTCGGTCTAGTTAAGAGAATCTTTCTAATAGAGATAGTGATAATAATTAAGAGTAAGAAGTAGAAAAAGATGAAAATAAGATATGTGAGTTTGTAAAAATTCTGTCTTGTTAGATCTGTGTTAAGAAATCTTTAGGTGTTTACTAAGTTAAATATATGCTAATGGTAGCCATATATAAGTTTGTAAAATAGATCCATAGAGTTCCTTTAAAAATATAAGCTTGCAAGAAGAATCTAAGGTAGTCCTAAAACATACAGTAATAAGCTTGTAAGAAGTAAAGATACTAGTTGTAAATGTAAGTTTAAATAAGAATTAAGAAGATGGAATGAATATAAGAAGTATATAAGAAGTAATAAGAAATATATCTGCTAATATATTTACTTTTTTTTTTCTTTTGAACTTCTTGAACTTAATAAGAAAACCACGAAAGGGATTTTGGTTGTGGATTTGTCATATTTGGAAGGCTAGTATCAGAGTTTATCATTTGAATTTTCAGACTTAAGAAATGAAGTGCATAATGGAGATTTCATTGCAATGGGACAATTTCGAGTTTATAGTGATGACCTAGGAACTGTGTGCTGGAACTGGGTTGAGAATGGAATTGTTTAGGTGAAGAAATTTATTGTTTCTACCTTCCTTGACTCAGGATACAGATTTGTGTATGCATGTATGCTGGTGAATCATGTATTGTTCTGTGTTGAAAATGCAACTGCTTTGTGGAAAAAAAATAAATAAATGAACTTAAAAAAAAAGATATTGTGTAGGCTCAAATAAGACTTAGGTAAGGCTGGGCGTTGGTGGCGCATGCCTTTAATCCCAGCACTTGGGAGGCAGAGGCAGGCGGATCTCTGTGAGTTCGAGGCCAGCCTGGGCTACCAAGTGAGCTCCAGGAAAGGCGCAAAGCTACACAGAGAAACCCTGTCTCGAAAAACAAAAAAAAAAGACTTAGGTAAGGATTATAAAGTAGTTCTATAGAATTTAAATTTAAATAAGAAAGTAATTTAGAGTAGGTTTTTCCCAACCTGGGATGCAGAAAACAGAATCCAAAGCAGACTGGAAACTGGCAGTTACAAAAGCCACCAATAACAACAAAAAGCTGCTTCAGAGACTGCCAGCTTCAAAACACAGCAGTAGAACATGTGCAACTGAGACCAGTGAGGCATCAGCACAGCGCAGGTGGCAGACCCCTGAGACAGTGAGAACAGTGAGGTTCTGCAACCTTTGAGATGCCAGACCACAAGAAAGGTGAACGGCAGGCAGCGGCTTGGAGAGCCCAGCAGCTTACCTCACCTCAGGAAAGGTGAACAGCGAGCAGCAATGAGCAATGGAGACTTCAGAGACCAGACTGCTTCTGGAGCCTGAGAGCAGAGCAGTGTTAGCACTGGATGAACAGCTGAGACACTCAGAACTGCTGAGTGCTCCAGGCTGAACAGCCAGACTCGGACTCTGCAAGAACTGCTGAGATTCAGAGGAGCTCCCAGCAGCAAGGTGTGGCTGGATCCATGGGGTTGCCCTAGGGCTACATTCGGCAGTGCAATAGGACAGCATCTGGAGGATTCAAGAACCCAGGGTGCTGAGCACTATACTGTCAGCAAAGCAGTTAATGGGACCCTCCCCAAGCCAAGGTTGCTGTGGGAAAGCCACAGCTCAGCTCATAGCAGCTGGAGTATGACATGAGACATTTGAAAGCTCTCTAGCCTCAGGACACAGGGGTCTGGGAATGGCCTGGTTATGGAAGGCTAAGGACTGCAAAGCACAGTGGTAGCTGAAAGCAAAAGTTTCAGAGAAGCTTGCTTGATCTGAGAAAAAGTTTTGGTTATAAGACTCCTCATATTTGGAGCTGTTTGCTATAACAAGACTTAAGGGCAGCTGACAAGCTAGACCCTGATTTTGAGCGGTCAGAGGAACTTTTAGGCCTTGTACCAGAATTTATTCTTTTGAACTTTTAGGACTTAAATGAAATGGACAGTAGTGATTTCATTGTAATGGGACTTGTGAATATAGACTCTATTGACAGTGATGATTCATGAACTGGTTTTGTGTTAAAAATGTAATTGCTTAAATGAAGAAGTTTGGGTTTAAAAATTTATAAAGAAAAGGGGTAATTAATATTCCCCAGTCTATTTAATTTAAAAAATACTTTCCCGTTATTTGAGTGGATTGTTATGTTTGTATAGTTATATTAAGAGATTGCTTTAAATTGTAAAGAGTTCTATTAAGAAATTGCTTTTGGAAAGTTTTTAAAGTGTTAATGGTTACATTGGATGTAAGTTTGGGAGAATTATAACTATGTATAGCAATATTTATGTTAGAATTATGCTAACCTGTTAATGTTAATTATGAAGCTAAGGGAGTCTTTAAATTTGATGTGGTTGCATCAAGAGTTTTTTTGAGTTAAAGGGCTTGATGCAGCTAAGACTGCTGTAGTCATCTTAGACCCATTCCAAAAAAGAAATGCCACCTTTATCATCCTCTACTCCTATACTGGGAGGTGTGAAAGCTATGGAGATTGCTGTGAGCTCTTAATGGGTAGTTTTTAAAAAAAATGTTAAGGGGTAACCTGTTGGACCTAGTGGCTTTACCCAGGTGGCTTTACCAAGCAGGTTTGCATAAAGAGGATGATTGGACCACAGGCTTGAGTACCAGGTGTCTGAGATGGTGTGCACTTGACTGTGCTGGGGGCAGGTCTTTTGCTCTACCCCTTGGCATTCCTTTAAAAACCCTTTGGAAGAGATAGTCAGGGCCCAATGGATTAGGATCCAAGTCCTCCTGAGTCTATCCTGTATTTTCTTTCTGTTTCTCTCCCCTCTATACTTTTATCTAATATTTCCTGCTGCTCCTACTCAAGAGTACCCTGAGGAAAAGTGGGGGTACTCAAAGACCCACAGACATGCAGCCACTTAATATTTGTAAGCATTACAGCTCAGATGGAAAGATACCCTGGCAGCCAGAAGCCAAGGAATACCACAAAGTTACACCACACAGCAAACCTCATACAAGAGATTTATTGAGAGGGAAAAAACAGGGGGGTGGCTGCCTCTGCTCAAGTGACAAACAGCAGCAAACTGAACAGGGTACAGGGCTTATATAGAATTTCTGGGAAGGGGGTGGAACTTTTCAGGGCGGAGCTTTCCAAGGTGGAGATTGGTGGAATTTTATGTCCATAGATTGAGATTTTTACTCTGTAGAATGAAGACAGGATCCACAAGTCAGGGCAGTTAGAGTATTCTGTGGGTGCAACATGGCAGTTAGAGGTCTTTGTGGGAGGGGCCTGGCCACTTGTGTGGCTAGAGGGAATTATATTCCCTCATTATTTGTTTATTATTGATAAACAACCAGGTCATGGAAAAGGGGGCAGTGTTATCATTAGACTACTTCCTGCTAAATCAGGGCACTGAAGTCCTTTGGGTGAAACTGATCTTCACCATCAGGGTATAATCAGGAGTCACTGGCCTCTGGTTCTGTAGCTAGGGGTTGGTAATCCCATAATAGCAACTGATTAGAATCTGATCATTTGAATCTGTTGTTGAAGAAATCTAGACAAGAAGTTTATAAGGAAGGGTACGACTAGTAGGATTAGGAAAAGCAGGAGAAAGGGGGTTAAGAAGGGTAGCATCCAATTCCGTATGGGACTGTCAGTGAGCCACTAGCCTGAGGCATCAAACTGTTTCTTACATTTTTGGAGATCCATCTGGAGTTGTCAGATCTTGTCTTTTACTATACCTGTCTGGTTGACATAGAAGCAACATTCCTCCCTGAGGAAGAGACAAAGATCACCTCTTTCTGCTGTTAGTGAATCCAACGCTCATCGATTTTGTATCACTAATGGTGGCCCAGTAGGTCTATTTGGCCCTGGAGGGTAAGGATGGTCTGAGCCACCAATTGGAGCTCCTGGATGAAGTGAAAGGAAAACTGATGGTAAATATCTAGAGAAGTAGTCAGTCCTGGGTTTTGGCAACAAAATGTGTTACAACTCTGGAGGGAAAGGTATCCTGGCTGTTGAAAGCCAGGCTATACCTTGTGGGCATTATAGCTCTTAAGGGAAAGGTATTCTGGATGTCAGAAGTCAGACTATACCTACAGCTCAGAAGGGAAAGGTATCCAGGCTATTGGAAGCCAAACTATACCCGTAGGTATTACAGCTCAGAAGGGAAAGGTATCCTGGCACACCTGGGTGGCTTTCATAGTAAAAGTAAACAAAGCTAGGAGCTCTGTAGTGACACCCAGTAGAAGGGGAGAGACAAGTGGTTAGAGCAGGTAGAGGAGAAAATAGCTGGAGAAGTGTAAGTGTCTTAGTAAGTAGAATTGCACATGTGGTGGAGCCCTGAAGGACATTGCAGGGAGTGTGCCTACATGGTGGGCAGCCCAAAGGGCATTTCTATGGAATAACCCTCTTATACACTATAAAGATTTGTCACTCAAATTGGCTTAATAAAATGCTGATTGGCCAGTAGCCAGGTGGGAAAATAGGTGGGGAGATCAAACTAAGGATGAATGGAAGAAGAAGGGTGGAGTCAGAGGAGACAACAGACAGTCACTGGGGAAGCATGATGTGTAGAAAGTGAGGTAACAATCCATGATCCATGTGGCAAAACATAGATAAGAAATATGGGTTAATTTAAGTGTAAAAATTAGCTAGTGACAAGCCTGAGCTATCATCCAAGCAGTTATAATTTATATTAAGTCTCCAAGTCAGTTACAGACCCAATATACTTACAAATCTTGAGGTACAGGAAGTTTAGGCAATAGTTTTACAAATTTTGAAATAAGATTTATAGCTTATGAAAAGTTTTTTAGAGAGTTAAACCAAACCAAAAAAGTATGAGATGAGTAGCTATGGTCCCCACTGGAAATAGTCCATCCCTTTATTGTGCTTTGCTCTCCTTTCTCTGTCTCACAGTAGATGGCTCACCTGATGTTTTTTAAAGAAAACTTTAACAAGTATGCTTGGGTCTAGAGGAGGGGGAGCCATACCCTAACTCTAGAGCCAGATTTTAATTCAAGTGGGGCAGCATAAAACAACAGTCTAGTGCCACTCATACCTAAAAGACACCCAAGTCCCTGTAAAACCGAATCTAGCAAGCTGAGAACAAAGGAGGCTTAGAGATAGGAAAGTTTTGAGTCCTGGCTATCAAGAAAGGATGCTGCAGGAGGCAGCTGAGAGAAGCATCTGCCAGTGACGAGTGTGTGCAGGGTGCATGCATGCTCCCACTGGCCTACTCTGCTTTCTTCCCCTCCCCCTAAGTCTTGCTCCTAGCTCCTGCTTTTCGACAAACTTACAGATTCATCTATGGTAACTTAAAGGGCAGGACATTTACACAGTTTGTGTGGTGGGGCAACTAGAAAAGAAAACAGGGCTTAGAGCCAAGAAATGGGGAATGTGGAAATCTCTTTCCATTTCCCTGATCACTCACAGTATTTGTAAAGGTGCCATTAGGTGGCCCTTTGGATTGATTATCTAAGAGGTAGTGAAGCTGTTTGATTGCAAAAGTGAATAAATTTAGTGTCCTTCAGGTTGGGTGTCAGTTGGAGAGGCTGGAGGTTTTCTAAGAGGCATCCCAAAGGGGAATGAGAGGGTATGGAAGACACATTCCCATGGAAAGAGAGAAAATGTCACTTCAGCCTATAGTCATGGGTGTCCCCAGGACTCAGGGAAGACTGAAAGAAGACCAAGCTATTCAGTGGGTCATCACCACACTCAACAGGGGTCAGGAGCTTAGCCTGGCTAAGACATCAGAAAGACTTGGCACTTGGCACCAGGGCTTTTGTAGAGGCAAGAAGGCAAGAATCTCTTCCATAGGAAGAGTCTCTTCCATAGGAAAGGGTTGGGAAATGGGGTCACAAAAGCCACGAGGGCCTAAAAGAGCTGTGGGATTACCAGCAGCTCCAGGGGAAAGGTGAGAGAAGAGGGCAGGAAGGGGTGCAAGAGCCTGGTTAGGCCTAAGGAAACTGCAGGGTTGCAGCTCCAAGTGGGGGTGGGATGGGGTCAGGTGAAGAGGGCCAGCCATGATGTTAAAGACCGTGGCTGGGGTTACCTCTGGCTCTAAGGTATCAGAGGTGTGCTGGACACTCAACAGCCACTTCCTCAGACTCAAGGAAACATTTACACTGACCAAAGGGTAAACTTACCTACTTGCTGCTGATGGATGGGGTGCTGAGCAATCAGTGAGCCAGAAGGTGAGTCTGTTGCAGGTGGACTGGAGATAAGGGATGGGTCCTAGTGCAGCTTAGACCATGAGGGGATACCAAATGTAAGCATTGCAGCTCGTGTGGAAAGGTATCCTGGCAGCCAGGAGCTAAGGAATTCCACAAAGTCACACCACACAACAAACCTCACATAAGATATTTATTGGGAGGGAAAAACCCAGGGGAGTGGCTGCCTCTGCTCAGGTGAGAAACAGCAGCCAAATGAACAGGATACAAGGCTTATTGTAGAGTTTCTTGGCAAGGGGTGGTGTTGGGCTGGAACCTCCAGCTCACTCCTGTTTGATCCAGAAAGCCTCATTCCTCTCCCCAATCACTCAGAGAATCTCTGAACCAAGGGAAGGCACCCAAAAAACCCAGTTCCCCATTCTTGGAGACTACAGCAGCTCCTGCCCTGAAGTTGCCAGGCACCCAAGTCCCCACTCAAACATTCCAGCTTTTGACCATACTTGGGCACAAACCCAGCTTGTGGTGGACACATCATCACTCCTCGCCTACAGGTTGTATAAACTCCCTGCTTTAGTTTGGGCATGTGACTTCTCCTGCCTTGATCTCCGGGGCTGGAGAACTCACCTGGGAGTTGTTTTGCTCAAGTAAACCTGTTCTTTTGCTTTTTCGATTCAGTTTGATCTGGCTTTTTGCATCAGCAGAGAAACCTATTATTAGGGTACAGAAAACTTATTAGGTAGAACTTTTCAGTGTGGAGCTTTCCAGGGTGGGCATTGGTGGGATTTCATGTACATAGATTGGAGTTTACTCTTTAGGATTGGGGCAGGGTCCAGCCGTTAGGGCAGTTATAGTATTCTGTGGGTGGAATATGGTAGTTAGAGGTCCTTGGGGGAGGGGCCTGGCCACTCATGTAGCTAGAGGGGATTACAATATTTATATATTTTATTCAAGATGCTATTCTTGACATGCCAAACTTAAAATGTGTGTGTGTGTGTGTGTGTGTGTGTGTGTGTGTGTGTGTGTATGAGGGGCATATATATAATGTATGTATGCATTTTAAAGATACAACTTTTTTTCTGTTATAGCTTCCTTTTTTAATTGAAAATGGGTGTTTTTTTATGTAATATATGCTGACCATAGTTTTCCTTCTCCAAATTCCTCCCAGATCCTCCCTGCATCCCCAAATCCACTCCCTTTCTTTCTCTATCATCAGAAAATAAACAGGCATCTAAAAAATAAATAAAGAAATTATAAAATAAAAACAGAATAGGACAAAAATAATCCCAGCACTCAAGAGGCAGAGGCAGGTGGATCTCTGTGAGTTTGAGGCCATCCTGAGTTCCAGGACAGCCAAGGCTACACAGGGAAACCCTGTCTCAAAAATAAATAAATAAATAAATAAATAAATAAATAAATAAATAAATAAATAAATAAATAAATAAAT
>CABHPH010141809.1:0-10266 GCA_902168325.1 Peromyscus nudipes | reverse complement strand
CTAAGTTTCTTATCCTTTACTCCCTCCAACAAAAGGCTCCACAGAAGGCTCAAAGCAGACTGAGCAGGTGCTCCATTGATGTCCTCCTAGGTGCTGGCACTGGGAAGAGCCTGAGCAACTTCTGTGTGTGTTGAAGGGTTACAATCTCTGGACCACCTGGGATGGCCAGGTGTTACTCAAGGGCCCTGATAAAAATAACTGCATCCATTACCTTGAAGATACTGTGTAGCCAGCTGCTTTGAGCTCTTTGTTCCATGCATCCTCTGCAGATGGAGGCCCCCCCACACACCACTGTTCATCGGTGTTTTCATTTGGTTTGTAATCTGGAAGCCCAGTCCTCTAGGTAAACCATTGTTTCAGCCATACCCAACAAACGCCGAGGCCTCCAACCCATGGGGCAGGGTTCCACAACCTAAAGACCCCACCATCAGCTACTGAGCCAAGTGGCCAAGTCAGGGGGTAGATCTTGGAACATCACATGACTAAGTCAAGGTTAGAAGCAACTGGAGGCGGGAAAATATTCACTTAGAAAGGGTGTTCCAGCCTCAGCTCAGACACTACCACCCTGGCCTAGGAGCCTGCGACTGACGCACTGCCCCACAGTGCTCCTGCCACCCTCCTGAAGTCCAGAATGGACATGAATGTTTAGTGCCTTTTTGACTTTGATATCAGGAGTGCCTGGGTGTTCCCTGAGCTTACTGATGCCCAGCCAGGATCCTGAGGCAGCTCTGCCCTTTGACAAGCAGAAGCCCTTAATCCTATACCTAAAGTGCAATCTGACCCACAGACTGCTGTCTGTGCTCAGCCAAGAATCCATGAGCTTCCTGCTTTCCTCACATGTACTGCTTCCTGTCCAGCCCCCATTTCCTACTGGGTAGAGGCCCACACATTATAGTACTCCCTCCTACCTCCCACCCTGTAATTCCAAACATGACCACCATGCACTGTTAGTTTGAGGTTGCCGTGACAAGTAACTGAGGAGACCACTCCTGGGAGGGTGCGTTTGGTCCCACGGTTTGAAAGATTTCAGTCTATGGTCAGTGGGCTTTCAATGTGCTGTGGGCTTTCAATGAAGCTGTCAAAGCAGAGAGAATGCTTACCTGTGGTGGATGGGAACCAGAAAGGAGCTGGAAACAAGATATGACCTTCAAAGTCGCGCTCCCAGTAACCCCTTACCTGCAACTAGGCCCTCCTTCCTCTCTCTACCTGTTCCCCAGATTGGCACCAACTCATGCCTCATACGACAAAGCTGGTCCAAGGCCCATGGCTCAGGAGGCTGGATGTAGACCCTAGGAGTAGATCGACTAGTGATTTTTTTTGCTAAAAGGACATGTTGTCAAACTGCCTTCTAAATATTTCTGTTTACAGCCACGGATTAGTGCCATTCTCAGCCTGCGCCTCTGTAGTGGGCCGCAGTCAAGGCTCATAACTGCTCAAAGTGCCGAGAATAAGAGTTGGGGGCTGTGCTGGCTGGTTTTGCGTCAACCTGACACAAGCTAGAGTTATCTGGAAGGAGGGAACCTCGATTGAGAAAATGTCCCCATAAGGTCTGGCTATAAGGCATTCTCTAAATTACTGATTGATGCAAGAGGGCCCAGCCCATTGTGGGAGGGCCACCCCTGGGTTGGTGGTCCTGGGTTCTATAAGATGGCAGGCTGAGCAAGCCATGGAGAGGAAGCCAGTAAGCAGTGTTCCTCCATGGCCTCTGCATCAGCTCCTGCCTCCAGTATCCTGCCCTGCTTGAGTTCCTGTCCTGACTTCCTTCGATGATGAACAGTGATGTGGAAGTGTGAGCCGAATAAACCCTTCCACCCCAACTTGCTTTGGTCATGGTGCTCCATCACAGCAACAGAAACCCTAACTAACACAGGTGCTCAGCCCTAAATGGAGCATCTGTACCAAACCTTCACCACAACCCTGCCCCGAGGCTCAGGGAGCATCGTGGAAGAGGGCACAGAAAGAATGTAAGAGCCAGAGGACCAGGAGGAACACTGTGAAGTGATGTCTTCCGGAAGGACACGGCTGCTGGACTCATGAACTCACTGTAGCCATGGTTACCTGCATAAGATAGAGTCAGCAAAACCAGTCAACATTGGCAGCACTAACTGGACTCTGGGGTACAGAGGGAGTGGGGGAGGGTATGCTGGGGGTGTCTGGAGGGAGTTGGATTGAGAGTGGGTAGGATCTGTATACATGTATGGAGTGTCAAAGAACAAACTAAAAATATTTTAAGACTATGACCCCCAACAACAACGTCTGAATCTGTGAAGGACATCAGAGCCCTCGGGACTCAACTCTCTTCTCAAAGGACCCCCTTACTGGCAACCAGGTCTTCAGCAAATGATATTTGGAGGAACAGTTAAGATTCAAATCCTAACAAGCCCCTTTCCCCTTGGGTACATGCAATGTCATTACTCTGTACCTGAGCTCCACTAAACTGTAACTTCATGTTGTCCAAAAATATGGCTGCCAACTTGACAGGAACCCAATGAAACAGTGTAAGTGTTAGGGTGGGTGGATATGAAACACTTTCTTTTAAGATTTATTTATGTATTATGTATACAGAGTTCAATCTGCATATATACCTTCAGGCCAGAAGAGGGTGCCAGATCTCATTACGGAAGCATGTGAACCACCATGTGGCTGCTGGGAATTGAACTCAGGACCTCTGGAAGGACAGCCACTGCTCTTAACCTCTGAGCCATTTCTCCAGCCCATGAAACACCTTTTAACACACTTTTCAACTCCAGGAGGGGATTGCTCTAGACCTGGAAAGTTCAGAGTTCTTTTCTTATGTCTATCCAATGTAGTTATTTACAGGTACTTCCACTCAGGTCTCTCCTTTTCACTCCCTTACACGGGGCTCTATCACTTTAAGGCAATTTACCCAATCAAGGCTCTGGAATGTTCTTTGAATGTGGGACTAGGTAGAGTATGACTAACCTAAGCCCAGGATTAATACCTCGCCACTGTCCTGTCCTTCTTTGATACACTCAAGGGTCAAATTTGTAGGGCAAATCCTGGCCCTGGGATGCTTCCTGGCACACAGGTCCCTTGTGAGGTATGTCCCAGAGGAAGTACCTTGTGCTGGACCAATCCTCAAGGGATGCAAGAGGGGATTAAAACAAGGAGAGCTCCCCTGCCCCTGACTTCAGGAGTCTGCCTTCCACTGAACATGACTGTATTTTCAGGGGACAATCTGTATGTACAGCCACATGTCTCTGAGATTCTCCAAAGGCCTCAGCCATATCCCTCAGGAAAATGCCATCAGTGGGGTCTTGCCCAGCTGCTCATCTCAACCTTCTCCACTCCCAAATTTGCCCTCACTCTCGCGTATCTTCCTGAGGTCTGTAGCTGGGCCATACCCCATGCCCACAAGCCCAGGGCAGCTTGTCACCAGCCCTGAGAGTTTAGTTTGGCTTGGTTTGACACCAACCTTTTCAGTGCAGGGGAGATGAGGGGGAGCACCAGTCAAGAGGTGGCATGAGTAAGTGGATGGATTAGGAGCCAGTGTTTGTGACAGCAACTCCCACAGGAAACCTGTACAAACAGAGTATACAGAAAGCCACGGCTGCTCTGACTACCTGTGCATACTCAGGTGTGTCCAAGTATGTCGATCCTGTGGGGGAGTACACAGATATGAGTTCCTATGCTGTGTAGGTGACTACACATTTGTCTTCCTGCATACTTGCACCTGAGCCATGGTTTACAAAACCTAGAAGGGTGCTCCCAAGCTGGGCAAGGATGGCTTGGGGTGGAGGCATGGGGCTTTGGGGACAAGAATTTTATTTTATTGCTTGTTCTGTAAGTTTTACAAGTATGAATCACTGAAAACATAAAAAGGATCTAATGTTGTGTTTCCCAACCAGATCCTCTTGCCTCAACCTGCTAAGTACAGGGATGACAGGCATGTAAAGAGGACTTTTTATTATTTGTATGTATGTAGATGGGAGGCAGGTGTGCCACAGTTCATGGAAGTCAGAGGACAACTTGTGGGAGTCAGTTCTCTGCGTCCACCGTGTGAGAGTCCTGGGGACTTGGGGGCAAGCATCTTACTCCCTGAGCCATCTTTTAGACCCGGGGATATTTTCAAACACAGTTTCCAGTGTAAGGACCCTTTGCTCTAGGAAAATGGCCAGATTTTTGCTTTCACTTTGTGAGCCATGCCCCCTAACAGCCTTGGGGAGCTGGGCGGTTTCTCTCTGGGGTCTGGAGCAGGACTAAGGAATGAAGTCTTCTCCCCGGGAGACTGAACCCAGGGGCAACCTCCTAGTCTCACCTGCTATGTGCCTACTGCTGACCTCAGGGATAGGAAAGGGGGTCCGGGTGTAAGAACCTGCTCTGGGTGGACAAGGGGTTACAGAGACATGGTTGGGTAGGAGAACCACAGCCTTCGACCCTAGGTGACCTCAGACCCTTGTCAGGAGCAAGGCAAGCCAAACTGTTGTGACCAAAGTCATCAAGGGCTTCTTGGCACTCTTGATGTCCTAAATTCCAACTCTTTTCCATAATGGATGATACTTAGTCCTTATTCCAGGGTGAAAAAGCTGGAGTGTCAAGTTCCCTCTGCTGTGATTCACTGTTAACTAGTCACTTGCCCTGGGTTAGGCTGGGGAGAGAAGGATGCGAGTGTTACTATGGTTAGGACAGGGGCATACAGGGTAACAATATCAAAGAAGCCAGATTCCAAAGGCATGTGGTTCCATTTAGACAAAAGACTTAGCTATGGTGGCAAACATTCAAATAGTAGTTGTCTTGCATGGGGACTGGTGGCATTCCTGAAGACTGGCCATTGTGGGAACTTGATATGGGCAGAGCTGTGGGTGGTATCTCTGTAAATAAAATATAGCAATAAGCTATTGTGATGACTTGCCATTGGGACTAATAGGTCCCTGTGTTTGAGCCCCTCACAGGCAAGCTGGACTTCTCTGCAGAGCCAAGGGCAGCCGTGCATCTGCCCAGTGGGGTGAAAGCATGGGGATCTCTAGTTTATAACCATAAAACTCCAGAGGTCTTTCCAGAAAACTGGAGCTGTGCTAGCTCCCTGGTCCTAGGAGAAGAGACAGAAATATGAAGCCTGCGATGCCAGCAGTGGTACCACAGCCCATTGGCATAGTCAGGCAGGGGTGGGGCCATATGAGAGGAGCGGGACTGATGTCAGTGAGAAACAGGTTATGTCTGGTCTGAATCACAGAGAACAGGGAAGGCATCCAGCAGAGAAAGCTAGGTGGAGGGCAACATCCCTGGTGGAAGAAACTTAGGGAAGCAAAGTCCAAAAGGGAGGAATGTGGGTGAAGGTGTAGTCTGTACATGCAGCCCTAGATGGGAGACTAACAAGGCAGGTGTGGTCGTCTTCAGCCCAGCGTGTCACCAGGCAATGCTGGGTTCTTCTGGGAAATCTGAGATTCTGAGACTATAGAGTTGAGAATCATTCAGAATTTGGCTTTTGAACCAGACTCTCACTGTGTGGCCTTGGTTGACCTGGAATTCACTATATGAACCAGCCTGGCCTTGGACTCACAGAGATCCACCTGCCTCTGCCTCCTGAGTGCTGGGATTAAGAACCTGCACCATGCTCAACTCAGACAATTTTATATTACATTTTAACTTCTTTATTTAGTGTGCACCTCTGCATGACATGTACAGGAGTGCATATGTGGGATCAGAGGACGACATGTGAGGCTCCTTCCACCATGTGGGTCCCAAAGATTGAACTCAGGTAATCAGCGTTAGCAACAAGCCCCCTTTTCCCACTGAGCCCATCTCACTGGCCTTCTAGAATGTTTTTAAATTTTTTAATATTATTTTAAATTTTATTTAAATTTAATTTAATTAATTTGATGTTAAATTTATTTATTATTTTTAATTAAATATTATTTAATAAAATTTTTTATTTTAATAAAAATATGATTACATCATTTTTCTCCCTCTGAGCCCTTCACGCCCTCTCCTTCACTCCCTCTCATATCCATGGCCTCTTTCTATTTGATTATTATTGGTGTGTATGTGTGTGTGTGTGTGTGTGTGTGTGTGTGTATTATATATATACACATACATACATACATACATACATACATACATACATTTAGTATTGTTTGTGTGTATATGATTTCAGGGCTAGCTACTTGGTATCGCATCACCAAACTAGGGGGCTTATCCCTGGGAAAGCTGTTTCTCCCTCTTTCGGCATCCATAGTTGCCTGTAGTTCTTTGTCAATAAACGGGGCCCTGTGAGATTTCTCCCTTTCACATTGGCTTATCCATTGGTGTTGCCATTGTTCAGGTCTTATTTAGGTAGCATCCCTGCCTCCAGGGAATATTCTAATGAAATGATATCAAATATGATTTGTTTGTAGTCAGAAGGTTTCTCTGGTCCTGCCAGTCTCCTGTAGTCCCGTGGCCCACTTATAAAATAATCACTCAGAAGCTTTTATTAATTATAACTGCTTGGCCATTAGTGCAGGCTTATTACTGACTAGTTCTTTTTTTTCTTTATTTTATTTTATTTTTTTTAATTTAATTCAATTTTACATATCAGCCACGGATTCCCTTGTTCTCCCCCCTCCCCCCCTTCACCCCAGCCCATTCCTATCTCCTCCATGGCAAAGACTCCCCTGAGGATTGAGTTCAACTTGGTAGATTCAGTCCAGGCAGGTCCAGTCCCCTCCTCCCAGGTTGAGCCAAGTGTCCCTGTATAAGCCCCAGGTTCCAAACAGCCAGCACATGCACTGAGGACTGAGGACAGCACATCCCACTGCCTGGATGCCTCCCAAACAGATCAAGCCAATCAACTGTCTCACTTATCCAGAGGGCCTGATCCAGTTGGGGGCTCCTCAGCTATTAGTTCATAGTTCATGTGTTTCCATTCATTTGGCTATTTGTTCCTGTGCTTTAAAATCCAACTTTGGTCTCAACAATTCTCGCTTATACAAACCCTCCTCTTTCTCGCCAATTGGACTCCTGGAGCTCCACCTGGGGCCTGGCCATGGATCTCTGCATCCGGTTCCCTCTGTCATTGGATGAGGTTTCTAGCACACCAATTAGGGTGTTTGGCCATCACTTTTCTTATGACTAATTTTTCATTGCTTTGATGCTTTATGAAGAAAATTCCAAAATCTTCAGTTAATCACTGCAGAAACTTAGACCTCGTTAGCGCGTATTGAGATGGGCAATTTCCGACAGCAACTTTCCTCGGGGCTTGCGTTTGTCCTAGCCAGTCAGTGAAAAACAAAAGCATTTACAACAGCCTTTCCATAGCTCTATCAGAGAAATTTTTCTCCCACTGATTTTATTCTCACTTTGCACGTTCCTTTCCCCCCAGATGCAGAGCTTCAGATATCTCAGGCTGCTCTGTTCCTCTGCTGTCTGCCTTTGGAGGTAGGGGCTTTCTTTCTCCCCAAATCTGCCTCAAACTCTTATCAGCTTTCATAGGTCATGTATTTTCTGGGGAGGAATTTGTCCCTTCTATTTCTTCAGATGTTGGTGTGGGTTTATCTATTGCCTGAGTTTTCATGGGTGTGTTTACCTTCTTTAGTGCTTTCTGTAAGGCTGGGTTTGTGGATAGGTATTGATTAAATCTGGTTTTATCATGGAATATTTTGTTTACTCCGCCTATGGTGATTGAGAGTTTTGCTGGGTATAATAGTCTAGGTTGGCATCCGTGGTCTCTTAGTTTCTGCATAACATTTGTCCAGGACCTTCTAGCTTGCATAGTCTCTATTGAGAAGTCTGGTGTTATTCTGATAGGTTTGCCTTTATATATGTTACTTGGTCTTTCTCCTTTGCAGTGGTGGCAGCTGCAGCGTGCAGGCCTTTTTTTGTTTTGTCTTGTCTTGTTTTGTTTTTTTGAGACAGTTTCTCTGTGTAACAGCCCAGCTGTCCTGGAACTCACTCTGTAGACCAGGCTAGCCTTGAACTAAGGGAGATCTGCCTGCCTCTGCTTCCTGAGTGCTGGGATTAAAGGCGTGTGCCACCACTGCCTGGTTTGCTCCACCACCTCCCGGGCGGCACACACCTTTGATCCCAGCATTCAGAGACCGGCAGATCTCTGTGAGTTCAAGGCCTGATCTACAGAGTGAGTTCCAGGACAGTCAGGGCTATACACCAAAACATGTAAGAGCACAGATTTTGTTTTTTAGGGCTCTTTCCACGGGTAGCTGGAGAAAATTTGTACCGAAGCAGAAGCTGCAGTTGCCGGTTCCATCTTCAGCTCCGTGATGTTCCGCTTGGCCATACATATTAAGCTCGGGGCTGGAGAGATGGCTCAGTGGTTAAGAGCACTGGCTGCTCTCCCAGAAGACCCGGGTTCAGTTCCCAGCACCCACATGGCAGCTCACAAGTGTCTATAACTCCAGTTCCACAGGATCTGGCACTCTCACACAGACATACATGCAGGCAAAACATCAATGTACATAAAAAAAACTGGAATAAAGGTGTTTAAAAAACAAAATAAATGTGATGTTCAGATGCAGGCAAAACCCCCATACATATAAGTGGATGCCTGATCTCCTTGACTAATATGCTAATGCTGCATTAGTATGTGGCAGCACTTGCTTACTGCTGTAAGGACATTAGAGGGACAGAAACTGGAAGAGCATGGAACCTGTTCCCTGACGGCAGAATCATCCTAAGGGAAGGGAGAGTTCAGCAGTCATGTCAGCTGGTACCAACGAATTGATTCAAAACCAACTCATATATGATGTCTGCCCAAAGAACCATGTAGTTGTTAAAATATGGCCTATAGGGAAAAAAACTACCTTTGAAAATTGAAAAAAAAGAAAGAACATATGTACAAATACAATTACCAAGATATTAGAAGGAACTATATGTATCCAGATTGAGCAAATGTTTCATAATCTACACAAATATCAAAAAGACAGTGTCCCTGGACATCCAAATGGCCTCAGGCGGCAGCCCAGATCACAAATATCTAAGTGGGCCTCGGTGGTAACACAGGCCACAGACATTAACATATACTCTGGTTGTGGCAGAGCCTCGGACCCAGACACGGCCCCCAGAGGCAGCCCAGGCCCGGAGAAAGGGTCTTCCTATGTAGCTCTGGCTGCCTTAGAACTCACTACGTAGACCAGGCTGGCCTCAAACTCACAGATATCCCCCTGCCTCTGCCTCCCAAGCACTCGATTAAAAAAAATTTTTTTTTAAGAATTAGGGTCCATTAGGACTGGGCAGGTGAGGAACAGCCACACATCCACCAGTTTTTTAATAAAAATGACAGAAAAATCGATGTGACTACATACCCCAATTACGAGAGAAATCAAACCAGAAATTGATAACAGAACTAAAATCTGAAAGGCCTTAGTACCTTCAAATTTTAAACGTCTTAAATTACTGTTGCATCAAATGGGAAACGAAGTGAAATTTCAGAATATCTAGAAAACAATTGCAATATCATACACCAGAACCTAAGATGTACCAATATGACAGTAGTCAGAGGGAAATACATAGCTTTTGATACTTATTAATAAAGATAAATGAAACTAATAGCTAAGTAACTTGACAAGGGCAAAAAAGTTCAACAAACCAATGAAACAGAAGAAAAGAAATAAAGATACAATGTAAAAATAAAGTTTAAGTGTAACACAAATTTTAAAAGGTCTTACTAATAGAAAAAAATCCAGAGTCAGATATTGGGGTGAAAGCTGAAAGATCAGAGAAACAGAACAAGCCAGCCGTGTTCTTATCTCTATGAAATCCTCATCAGCCTCAAGAGCCTGAGTTCCTGTTTCCTCATGCCTTATATACCTTTTTCTGCCCAGACATCACTTCCTGGGATTAAAGGCATGTGTGCTTCCCAAGCAAAAGCATGAGCTCTCAAGTGCTGGGATTACAGGTGTGTGCCACCACTGCCTGGCTCTGTTTCTCTCATGTAGCCTGGTGTGGCCTTGAACTCACAGAGATCCAGATTGATCTCTGCCTCCTGAGTGATAGGATTAAAGGTGTGTGCCACCACTGCCTGACCTCTAAGTCTAATTTAGTGGCTGGCTCTGCCCTCTGATCCCCAGGCAAGTTTATTAGGGTACACAATATAGCATTACATTTCCCCTTTTTTGTCTAACATAATAAAAGAAAGTTATAACTAATATAAGAAAAACTATATACAATAAGTATATATAATATATACAGTTAAGAATTACATTAACAATGTCCAGTCTGTGTAGCTAGAGTTTTCCTGCCAGGCCCACAGTCAGGACAAATCTCTCTCACCCGCCAGTCCCACAGCCGCTCAGACCCAACCAAGTAAACACG
>CABHPH010141808.1:12456-47386 GCA_902168325.1 Peromyscus nudipes | reverse complement strand
AGATATAAAGCAAAGAACAGTCAGACTGCAACCCACAGATCCAGGGAAGCTACATAGCAGGGGGGACCCTAGGATGACTGTGGCTTATAATAAGTTTTGGTTTTACTCAATCACTGGGCAAGCTTCAGTAAAACATTTCACTCTTAGGATAAGAATTTGTACTTTATCAAGCTGATAATAATATATATTTTTATATATATATAAATAATTTTATATATATAAAAGAAAAAAAAAGAGTTGCTTTGGTCATGAATGTCTCTTTATAGCAACGGAATAGTGACCGAGACACTAGGGGACAAACCTCCAGGCGTTTCTAGATTGGGTTGTGGTGGGAAGATCCATCCTTGATGTAGGTGGTACCATGCTGTCAGAAGGGCAGAAATGGGGGCACAGCATATGCTGTCACTGGCAGTGGCCTTCGGGGCTCTTGGGTCTTACCATAGAAAAGAATTTCAGCAGAGCTGGTGTGAAACACCGTTGCAGTTTATTAACAGCATACATTTTAAATACGGAGTTTAACAAGCTCAAGGTGGTCAGGAAAGACAAGACATTCCCAAGAATGGGCACAGGATTCACAAAGGTGAGTCACTCTTAGGTGTTTTGTTTTGTTTTGTTTGTTTTGTTTTTTGAGACAGGGTTTCTCTGTATAGTTTTGGAGCCTGTCCTGGAGCTCACTCTGTAGACCAGGCTAGCCTCGAACTCACAGAAATCTGCGTGGCTCTGCCTCCCAAGTGCTGGGATTAAAGGTGTGTGCCACCGCCGCCCAGCACTCTTACATGTTTTTAAAGAAAGTTTTTTGTTTTTTTTTAATTTTATGTGTATATGTGTTTTGCCTGAGTATATGTATGTGCACCACATGAGTGTAGTGTCCCCATAGGCTGGAAGAGGGCATCAGTTTCCCTGGAACTGGAGTTACAGATGGCTGAACTGCATGTACTCTGAACGCCGGTCCTCTTTAAAAACATCACATGCTCTTAAACACTGAGCCCCAACTCTTAGATGATTTATAATAGGCACATGTATGATTGGGCCTCTCAAATTTTATCATAAAGAATGGTAAAAATTCTCTCCTGGACATTAGCCTGAGTCCCAACCCTAGCTGAGGAAGTATTTACATTTGATAACTGCTGGGTTAAGGAGTGTCAGTTTTCTTTAAGGGTGTAACCCCTGGTAGGTCAGCCACTCTCCAGGGCTGCCCACACCCAGAGGTATTTAAATAACACAACTTGAACTCAGTGGATGAAAAAAAAAGAGAGAGAATTTGAAGTTGGGAGAGTAGGAAAGCAAGAGTGGATGTGAGGGAAGTTGGGGGTATAAATATGGTCAAAGTACATTGCATCAAATTCTCGAGGAAGTATTAAAAATATTACTTTTAAATCCCTTCCCTCCATTTCTTAAGTTACTCAAAGGGTGTGCTTTATACAAGATTGACAGGTTACTATGCTATAGAAACTTAGAGAAGTGTCAAAACTCTAGATCGCAAGGTTTCCTGGGCCTAGGAAGGCACAGATAATTACTTTAGGAATCTGAGAGAAGTGTTAAAACTGGAGGTTCCATATCATTCTTGATAGATTCACAACATGCCCTCACAGTTGGGCATGCCCGGCAGACCTAGACACTTCCACCTAGCCATTTCCGGGTCAAAATGTCTCACGTGACCAGGACCTGTGGCTTTGCATGGTTGTGTAAAGCATGTAGCGCAACCATGTGATCTACGCGCATGTGTGGAATAGCCACATGGGCCTGTGTACACAGGCATGGCCCAGCCTTTATAAGCCGGTGCCATATTCCCGGCTTCTCTCCTTATCTTTCCCACAGGCCTGTCACGTTTGTCTCTCTCTTTTCTATCTTAATAAAACTCTTGTTAGTGGATTCTGTCGTGTTTGGTGACATTTCCTCGCAGGGTAAGAGCACCGCCAAATAACTAACAATTCTAACCCTCAACAAGCAGATGTAGGCAGATACACAGGTTGTCCATTGATTGTTCTGGAATTTTCCTGGCTTTGACTCCGTCACAGGAAAATGAGTCAGATTTCAGGGTAGAGGCTCCACCAATGGCCTCTAATTTTTTTTTTGTCTTTTTATTTTGCCTCAATTCCATGGGCAAATAAATAAATAAAAAGGAAAAAGGGTGTCGAGCGGCAGCCATTGCTTTTTGGTTTCTGACTGGATAGAGTGTGATGATCTTCCCCACCGCGATAGGATGTACCCTTAGAGTGGGAGACAAAATAACCCCTCCTTCCTTAAGCTGCCTTTTTAGGCATTTAGTTACAGCAATGAGTGGTAATACAGTGAGCACCTGCCTCCCCCTCTACTTCTTCCTGGTCTGGCCCTCCCACTTACGTCCCTAGAGACCTTATCTTACACTCTATTTGTCATTATCAGGATTGGACAGTCGGAATGAGAAGGAACAGTAAGAAGGAATGAGGATAGAATGCTACTCATACTTAAGAACACCCACCCCAGGCAAATCTGAAAGATGATCTTACACCACGTGGGACCAGGAAAGCACCACACTGGCTTACACCCCCCTGCCCAGTGGGGAGGGCTGTCATTTCTACCTTGCTAAGCTTCCCGGGGAGTTCAGGGTCTGAGCTCAGTGTCAGAGCTCTTACCTTACATGCTCAGGGTCCCAGACTCAATCCATGGTACTGGTGGAGGGGGAGAAAAAAATCCCATCCAGGGTTATTAGTGTGAAAAGATTTGGCATACCCTTACATGGCCACCGGAATTTACTGATTTATGGGCAGTTCCAGATCCTGGATTGTCTTTCTCATTAGTTTTTGTACCTTGGAAATTTACTTGTTGTGTAGACCACATCTTTCTGGGGCATTATAGAAAAGACAGGATTTGAAGGCGAAGAACCAAAGCACCTCCATTTTAAGCAAGCTCCTAACCCCAGTTTGAAACAGGACTGAGTTTTGAATTCTCAGAACTGCTGACATAAATTCCAGGAACAAGAAACTGCAAAATCAGGATGTTAGAAATGGCCATCTGGCCATCTGGTGACAGAATGTCCCAACCCAGACACAGCTCAGGAAAAGGGCTTAACAAATGACCAGGGTTAAACTGGACATGAGATAACAGCAGAATTCTGGAAAGTCCCTAGACACAAGCCAATCAGGATTGTACCCATGCTGAAACCCCCCGATAAGGTAACCTTGTGGTTTTTGCCATTAAAACCTGTGCATCCTCAGGAAGGGGCATCTCCTCTAGCCTCTGCTGTATCGGTGTGTCCGACGAGGTCCCTGCCGTGGCTTGAACTGCTCCAGTAAACCTTGCTTTTGCATTTTGGTGTCTCTGGTGTTCTCTTCCCGGGGTCTTGCACCTTGGGCACAACAGAAGGCAAAGGTTTCCTGAAAAAGAAATCATGCTGGGCGGTGGTGGCGCACGCCTTTGATTCCAGCACTCAGGAGGCAGAGACAGGTGTATCTCTGTGAGTTCGAGGCCAGCCTGGTCTACAGAGTGAGTTCCAGGACAGGATCCAAAGCTACAGAGAAACCTTGTCTTGAAGAACCAAAAAAAGAAGAAAAAGAAAAAGAAATCATGGCAGCAATTTCTCTCCTCCCCCGGGCCTTCGTTCCCTGCAGGAAAACTGATTTCTACAAAACCCACTCTGAACCAATGAGATTTACAGGAGAGATGATCTGTGTTCCCTTTTAGGAGCTATGAGAAGAACAGAGACAGCTGTTCTTACCACGTCCAGGGAAGCAGACAGGGAGAAGAGGTGTCCACTGGGGATGTTGTCATCAAAGCCAAGATGAAAAGTCTTTTGGTTCTAGCCCTGTCCCTGTGCTGCTCAAGTCTGAGAGCATGACAGAGTGTAACAGGGACTCTAAAAATGGATTACTGTCAGGAAGGTGGTCCATATTTTAATTCCAGTACTCAGGAGGCAGAGACAGGTAGATCTCTGAAGTTTGAAGCTAGTCTGGTCTATATATCTACTTCCAAGCAAGATAGAGCTATACAGTAAAACCTTGTCTCTAAGGAAGAAAGGAAGAAAGAAAGAAAGAAAGAAAGAAAGAAAGAAAGAAAGAAAGAAAGAAAGAAAGGAAAGAAAGAAAGAAAGAAAGAAAGAAGGAAAGAAAGAAAGAAAGAAAGAAGGAAGGAAAGAAAGAAAGAAAGAGGAAAGAAAAAGAAAAGGAAAAGAAAGAAAAGCAGGCCGGCTGAAAAATTCTAGACACTCTAGCAGTTAAAATTGCTCCAGGAATCCCACTCCATGAGGGAGTAGAGAATAAACTGAATTCCTGGAGCCCTTGACTCCCAGGAAGAGATTTCACACAGTTCTAATAGCTTCCAGCGAAGTCGACATGTGCAGGCCCCAGGTTTTCCTTTAATCTTTTCTACAAGGTTGTAACACTGCTACAAGAAAAGTGGAGATAACTAGAATATTCTTTCCCAATTATACCAAGCTATAAATAAACCAGTTTTCCTTTATCCATTTCTGTTTCCTCATTTCTTTTGAAATACTGTGAAAGTAAGGTAGTAAATTTATGGACGTTAGTGTCTGGTAACTGCTGCAAGCCACAGGAAAACGTAATGGAATTCAGCTACTATCACAAAAGCTACTACTTGGAAAAGTCAAGGACTTCTCCAAAGGTCAAGCCATGGCTTAAGAAGTCTTGGTGATATTTTAGCTTTTGTATATACATTAGCTGGTTCCTACAGTGATTTTCTTGTAATGCTATGCATGCTTCCAAGAACTCCTAACAGTGTATTTATCTAAAATAGCTCTCAAGCATCCAAGGTCAAACAAAACAACACCTGTCTCTTAGATCAGGCGGAGAGCTTTATTTCTCGTGTTACTTAGGGTGAGACCCTCCATCCTTACAGCCTTACTAACAGACTCCCAATTTCTTTCCTAACCACTTCTTGGAATGTAGATGGAGCACATAAATTCCCTTCTTGATATACTGATCATTAGCTCTCTATTGACCTCCCCTTTTGGGTTGTAAAAGAAAGCCTAGTGGTCACTGCCTGAGGAAAATTCTTACCTGCCTTTATGACCCCGTAAGAATTCAAGCCTGGTGACCTTGCTCTGCCAGAGGATTGCTATTGCTTGGGTTTATAACTGGATTCCTGAGAGACTTAGGGAGAGAACAGAGAGAATAAGGAGACAGAGAGGAGGAGAGAGAGAGGAAAAAAGAGAACAGAAGAACTAGATAGGTAAGAACTGGAGAGGAACGAACTAGATGGGGAAGAATTAGATTGAAGGGCTAGAAGACAGTACTAGAGGAGCAAGATGGAAGATGAGGAAGAGCCAGATGGGGAAGAACAAGATGAGAGAGAACAGGATGAGAGAGAAAGAGATGGGACAGGAGCTAAGATGGGAAGGAACTAGATGAATGAGAACCTAGATGGGACAGAACTAAGATGAAGGAATTAAGATAGAACTTAGAGGGGACAGCAGATAAATATAGAGAGAAATCAGGCAAGAAAGGAAATCTTGTAAGGAAATCATTTAATTGGAGCTCACTTACAGTTTCAGAGGTTCAGTCCGTTATCATGGCAGGGAGCATGGCGGCATGCAGATAGACAAGGTGCTGCCTACATCTTGATCAGAAGGCAACAGCAAGTGGACTATGACACTGGGCAGTATTCTGACCATAGGAAACCTCACAGTATGCCTCCACAGTGACACACTTCAAGAAGGCCGCACCTCTCCAACAAAGCCACACCTCCTAATAGTGCCACTCCCTGTGAATTTATGGGGGCCAATTACATTCAAACTACCACAACATCCATTTATAGACTTCTGGATGGAAAACAGGTGTCTATTTCTTCCACTGAAGAAAAAGGCCTGTGTGTTTAACAACTGTGGTTTCTCTAGTGCTATCCTGTAAGCACGTGGACCTTGTGTTCTTCTCCTCCTCCATCTCCTCCTCCTCTTCTTCTTCTTCTTCTCCTTCTTCTTTGGTACATTTTGCCTTTCATTTCTTTCTTTTTTAATTGAAAAAAGTCATACAATATTTTTTCATCATGTCTTCATGTAGCACGAATTCTAATTGGTCCTGTAAATAAAAACCCAGAATCAGATATCAGGGGTAAATGCTGAAAGATCTGAGAAGCAGAACAAGCCACAGCCACCACCTCTTAACTTGCCAACTCCTCAGCCTGAAAAGAGTCTTGGTTCCTGTCTCCTCCCACCTTATAGTCCTTTCTCCACCCAGCCATCTCACTTCCTGTTTCCACCTCCCTCATGCTGAGATTAAAGTTTTGAGATCTCAAGGGCTGGGATCAAAGGTGTGTGCCACCACTGCCTGGCTCTGTTTCTCTTTTAGACTGGATCAATTTTGTGAGGTCCAGGGTGGGCCTTGAACTCATAGAGTTCTGTCTGCCTCTGCCTCCAGAGTGCTGGGATTAAAGGTATGTGCCTCCTCTTCCACACAGAACCTTGAGACTTTAGGGGGGTTGTTTGATGAAGACATTCCACTTAGGGCTGAGTGCTCCCAAGTTTCTCACTCTCTGCACATTGTCCTGTTGTGGGTTTCTGTGTTAGTTTCCATCTTTTGCAAGAAAAAGCTTCTCTGCTGATGGTGAGACACTGGTCTGTGGATACAGTAATATGTCATTAGGAGTCATTTTATTGATATATTCCTTTAGCACATAATAGCATTAGTTTTTCCCACAGGCCCATGACCTATGTAGTCTCAGGTTCTTGGCCACTTTAGCAGTGTCAGGAATGGGTTCCATCTTGTGGAGTAGGCCTTAAATACAACCAGAAAGTTTGTGGTTACTCCCATGACATTTGTGCCACTATTATAATAGTTTATCTTGCAGGTGTGTGTGTGTGTGTGTGTGTGTGTGTGTGTGTGTGTGTGTGTGCGTGTTTTCCTCTTTGGGGGGGCCTGTCACTCAGCTCCCAAATAATCATACAGAGGCTTTTCTTAACTTGAAGAAAGTTAAAAGAAATTTAACTCAAAGAAAGCCTCTGGGATTTCACCTTTTTCTATTTCTGAATATCTATTTCTGTGTGCCACCATCCTCCCTGTCATGATAATGAACTGAACCTCTGAGCTGTAATCCAGCATCAATTAAATGTTTTTATTTATAAGAGTTGCCATGGTCTTGGTTTCTCTTCACAGTAATGAAACTCTGAGACAGCCTAGATGTCTGTCAATGAATGGATGGGTAACAAAAATGTGGCTCATTTACACAATGGCTATTCAACTGTTAAGAAAAAAATGAAATAATGAAATTTGCAGGTAAAAGGGTGGAACTAGAAAAAAAAACATTCTAAGTGAGATCTTAGATCTTGTGGGTCTAACCCAGACCACAAAAGACAGATGCTGAATGTTTTTTCTTATATGTGGATATTAGTTTTCAAATCTCCAATTTGTGTGTTACAATTTGAATAATCATAGAGGTCAGGGGCATAGTAAGTGTAGATGTAATTCTGAATGGTTTTATTAAATAAGAAACACAGAGCCAAATGCAGAGTTAAAAGCCCAGAGACCAGAGAGCAGTAGCCAAAAGCTGAGACCACCTTCTTACCACCTGCTGACGTCCTTCCCCTGAGAAAGAGACCTACTTCCTGTGTGTCTGTATTTTTATTGACTTTCTGTTCTGCCTTCTCATTGGTTGTAAACCCAACCACATGACCTCCTCATCACTGCCTGTCTATACAGACCTCCAGGTCTCTATGGTTGGTATTGAGATTAAAGGCGTGTGTCTCCATGCTGGCTGTATCCTTGAACACACAGAGATCTACCTGTCATGTGATCAGAGTAAGGGCGTGTGCTACCACTGCCAGACTTCTGCTAAATGGCTTGCTATTAGCTCTTACCCCCAGGCAACTTTATTAACATACAAATAAAATCACATTTCAGCACAAATAAAATATCACCATAAGTAAGGAACTGAGAGGGAGGAGACTCTCCCAAGGAAGGAGAAATAGAATAGATGTTATGGATAGACAAAGGAAAACTAGGTGTGGGAAATTAAACAGGGAGGGAGATGAAAGAGAAGGATAAGGCGGGAGCATGGGACTAACACTAAACTAACACTAAAGGCCATTGAAAAACCACGTGGAAGCTCACTACTGTAGAAGTGTCCTAAAACACACACATATGTGAAAGAAATCTAACTGGAATCACCAAATAATAGGGAGACAATGCTCCAGCTAGATATTCTATTGTACCAAGTCAAACCTCCAATGTCAGGAATGGGTTACATCTTGTTGAGTCACTAGCCGAGGGGGCCCCACATAAACCTCCCAACATCACAGGGTATTGCCAAGGCTATTGGTTACTCTCCACAACCTGCTGGTAAGGCCCTGTTATTGAAGACACCACTCATGTCATTAAACATGGATAAATCTGGTGCCTAACTAGAATCCTTACTCCTACTGACTAGCATTGATGGTACTAGAGGGCACATACTTTGCACAATACCAGAGGAGAAATCATCAATATTTCCTAGCCACAATCCCTATGACCTGCAACAGTGACCCCACTGTTGTGGAATATTAGTCAAAGATGTGCTACATTCTTTTATTCTGTGGAATATTTGTTTAATGATGCAAAGATGTTGCACTCTTTTATGCTGCATTTGTTTAACTCTGTGAAGCTTTGTTACTTTGCCTGCCTATACCTGATTGGTCTAATAAAGAGCTGAATAGCCAATAGCTAGCTCAAAAGAGGGATAGGCGGGGCTGCCAGGCAAAGAGAATAAACAGAAGGAGAGAGAAGAGGGAGGAGCAAGAAAAGAAGGAGAAGAGAATTCCAGGGGCCAGCCACACAGTCAGACATGGAATAAGAAGGAAAGAAAGGGGGCTGGAGAGATGGCTCAGTGGTTAAGAACACTGACTGCTCTTTCAGAAGGCCCAGGTTCAATTCCCAGCACTCACATGGCAGCTCACAACTGTCTGTAACTCCAGTTCAAGAGAATCTGACACCCTCACAGATATGCAGGCAAAACACCAATGCACATAAAATAAAAAAAATTTTAAAAAAAGGAGAGAAAACATATACAGAAATAGAAAAAGGTAAAAGCTCAGTGGTAAAAGGTAGATGGGATAATTTAAGTTAAGAAAAGCTGACAAAGAAATAAGTCAAGCTCAGGCTGGGCATTCAGAAGAAAGAATAAGTCTCCATGTGATTATTTGGGAGCTGAGTGATGGGCCCCCCAAAGAGTAAAGAGAAAACACACACACACACACACACAGACACACACACACACACACACACACACACACACACACACACACGGTGCTGGAGAGGTAGCTGCGACTGGCTTGAGCTTCTGAAACCTCAAGCCCACTCCCAGTGATACACTTCCTCCATCAAAGCTACGTCTACTCCAACAAGGCCACACCTCCAATGATGCCATTCCTTGTGAGTCTATGGGGGCCATTTCTGTAGTGGTATTTGCTCCACCCATGACTTTGAGCTATAGGACCTGAAGGAGGTGGTGCTCTCTGCTGTTGTATGTGACCTCTTAAAAGGAGAGGGAGAAGGGTCACATTTACCTTCTCCCTGCTCCTGACTGCGAGGTGGATTCAATTCAGTAAGATCAGAGGACAACTTCAGTTGTTTACTCGGTTCTGTATTCATGAGTGTATTTCCTCAATTTACCTTAATAAATTTCCTTAAACAGACTCCTGTGGATTTATCACTTTACATTTCATTCAAACCACCACAAGGCTGAAAAACCAAAGCACCTCCATTTTAAGCAAGCCCCTAATCCCAGTTTGAAACAGGCTTGAGTTTCAAATGCTCAGAACTGCTGATATCAAGTTAACTATCTGGTAGTGACTGTTTAACCATGGAATGTCCCAACCTCAGGGCAGCCAATGAGAAATGCTGACCAACAACCACTCAACTAGCAGTAAGATGAAGATAAGGCTTCTGGAAAGTCCCTAGAAGTGAGCCAATCAGAATTGTACACTACTAGCTGCTGTGGGATGGTCTTTATGTCAAACATGTTGCTTATTGGTCAATAAATAAAACACTGATTGGCCAGTGGTCAGGCAGGAAGAAGTATAGGCGGGACAAGGAAGAGAGAATTCTGGGAAGTGGAAGGCTGAGCCAGAGACACTGCTAGTCGCCGCCATGACAAACAGCATGTGAAGATGCCGGTAAGCCACAAGCCATGTGGCAAGGTATAGATTTATAGAAATGGATTAATTTAAGATGTCAGAACTAGATAGCTAGAAGCCTGAGCCATTAGCCAAACAGTTTAAACAATATAAGTCTCTGTGTTTACTTGGTTGGGTCTGAGCGGCTGTGGGACTGGCGGGTGGCAGAGATTTTTCCTGACTGTGGGCCAGGCAGGAAAACTCTAGCTACAACTAGCACCTCTAACTGATGTAACCTTGTGGTTTTTGCCTTTAAAAACTGAGCTTGCAGAGGGGCGGGCACCTCCTCCAGCCTCCACTGTGTTAGATAGCTTGACTTAACTTCTGTTCTTAGTTTGTCTGAACAGATTTCCACTTGGCTGGCAGTCACCTCCAAGCTTCAGTTGCTGACTACACTGCTCCAGACTACTGTGAGCTCTGGACTTGCTAAAAGCTGACATGGACCAGCCCAGCCAACGTGATTGTTCTTTGTCTCTACGGGGTCAGACAGCCACATGCTTCTGAGAAATGCCCCATTGCCCAGCCTTTGACTAGCCTTTCAGCCTTTTTGGGGCTCTGACAACGGTGCCCCCAATGCCAGCTTGAAGCAGTTCCAGAAGAGAATGTGTCATCCCATGTTCCCTGTTCAGAAAAGGCTGAAATGCTGGGTTAAAAAAAAAAAAAAAAAAAAAAAAACCCTCCCTGGCATAGAGACAAGATGGCCAACTATAATGCTCATTGACATACCAGGAAAGGTAAAGGATAACATGGCCATTATTAGAGAGGGATACTTACAAGCTAACTGCCCAAAACCCATGATTGGGTTCCATTAGGCACATGAGAAGGGGAAAACGAAGAACCAAAGTACTTCCATTTTAACCAAGCCCCTAATCCCAGTTTGAAACAGGCCTGAGTTTCGAATTCTCAGAACTGTGGTATCAAGTTAACCATCTGGTAGTGACTGGTTAACCATGGAATGTCCCAACCCGTGGGCAGCCAATGAGAAATGCTGACTAATAACCACCCACCTAGCAGTAAGATGAAGATAAGGCTTCTGGAAAGTCCCTAGAAGCGAGCCAATCAGAATTGTACCCTACTAGCACCTCTAACTGATGTAACCTTGTGGTTTTTGCCTTTAAAAACTGAGCTTGCAGAGGGGCGGGCACCTCCTCTAGCTTCCACTGTATTAGATGGTTTGATGGGGTCCCTGCCTAGGATTGTATTGCTCCCCAATAAAGCCTTGCTTTTGCATTCTGGTATGCTCGTCTTTGGTGGTCTCTTTGGGGGTTGCGATCTGGGCACAACAAGGCTGTTTCCAGTTTCTAGCTATTATGAATAGAGCAGCAATATACATGTTTGAGCAAGTGTCTCTGAATTGGACGTAGAGTTTTTTAGGTATATGCCCTAGAGCAGTATAGCTGGATCTTGAGGTAGATCTATTCTCAGCTTCCTGAGACATTGCCACACTGATTCCATAGCGGCTGTACAAGTTTGTACTCCAACGAATAAATGTTCTCCTTTTCCCACATCCTTGCCAGCATGAGCTGTCACTTGTTTTATTGATCTTGGCCATTCTGACTGGTATATGATGAAATCTCAAGGTCGTTTTGATTTCCATTTCCCTGATGACTAAGGAGGTTGAATATTTCTTTAAGTGTTTCTCAGCCATCTGTGTTTAATCTGTCAAAAGACAGGTTTTCTCTGTGTAACAGCCCTGGCTGTCCTGGGACTTGCACTGTAGACCAGGCTGGTCTCAAACTCAGAGATTCACTTGCTTCTGCCTCCTCAGTGTTAGTGTTAAAGTGTGTACCACCACTGTCTGGCTTTTATAATTTTTTTTTTTTTAAAGGCAGGTCTCACTGTGTATCCTTGACTGACCTGAAACTTACTATGTAGACCAGACTGGCTTTGAACTCACAGAGATCCTCCTTTTGCCTCTGTCTCCCAAGCGCTGGGATTAAAGGTGTGCGGCACCTCGCTGGCATGGAAGGTCTTTTTGAAACAGTTGTCTGCCTCATTTTCTTCAAGTATGGACCTAAACAAAAATGAAAACAAAACAAAAACAAACAAACAAAAACCAAAAAAAAGCAAAGCAAAACAAAAACCTTTCTCTTCTGTTCATCTCAGTCTCCTTGTTTTGAGAAAGTTTGTAAGTAGCAGAACCTTCTCTCAGTAGCCTTGCCCAGCAAGCCAGGAGCCAGAAACCTAGGACCTCACGAGGGGTGAGTCTCTCTGTTTTCATATTGGGGGAATCAGAGCTTGCAGGATGCTGTCCGGAGGTGGCTCAGCACTGAAGGTCAGCGAGGGAGAACCGAGTATGATGCATGCAATGCTCTCACCCTGTAAATACATTGATTAAGCCAGGGAGAGGTCCGCAGAGAGAAAGGCAAGAAAGCTGAGCATCCAAGCTCAGCGGGAAGCCCTCTCCAGGCTGGCCCTCCTGCTGCCTCCCAAATACAGCTGTCCAGGAAAGAGCTGTAAAAACTGCAAGCAGACTGCTGTGCCTCGAGAACACCAGACCTGCAGCATCAGAGCAGGCCCAGGTGCAGGCGTCAGAGGGAGCTTCCAGGAAAGGACCCACAACCTCTGCTCTCCCACATACCAAAACCTCCATGAACACGAGGCTGCAGAAGCCAAGGGTTCCCACCTGCAGCACCCCGCGGAGCCTGCCAGAGTCAAGGGAACCTGAGAGCGTGCCATTCAACTTTGCACAGCTGTGAGCAATTCATTATGAGTATTCTTTTTCTCTCACATTTTCTATGGCTTAGTTTCCGCTCTGGCATGTATGTCTCATGATGGTTTTGCTCTTGTTGGTACATCGCTTGATTAGATTTTAGGACTGTGTATGTTTCTCCACCTGGTTTACCAGAAGGCTTTTTTTTTTTTTTTTTTTTAATTTTCCGGAGCTGAGGACCGAACCCAGGGCCTTGAGCTTGCTAGGCAAGCGCTCTACCACTGAGCTAAATCCCCAACCCTGGCATTTTTTTTTTTAATTGAAAGGAGTTTTTTTTTTCAGACAATATATTCTGGTTATGGTTTCCCCTCCCCAACTCCTCAGCCACCCAAATCTTTCTATCTCTTATTAGAATACAAACAGGTATCTAAAAAAATAAGATAAAAACAAACTAACCAACCAGAATAGAACAAAACAGAAAAAGAGCAAAAGAGAAATAACAAGAAACACATGTAGCAAAGACACACATGTTCACACACACAGAAATGCCATAAAATACAACACTGGAAACCATCATATATATGTAAAAGACCTGTAAGGAAAAGAAGAAAAATGCCCAAAGCATTGTGAGACAAGGAACCTTCAAGAATACCGTTGAGTTTGTTTTGTGTTGGCCATCTACTGCTGAGCCTGGGGCCTTAAGTGTGGTTTCTATACCTGGTGAGACTATTAGAGAAAACCAATTTTTCCTTTGTGAGCAGTTATCAGTTGGAAATAGCTTCTGGGTTAGGAACAGGGGCTAGTGTTCACTTCCCCTCCCAGTACTGGGCTCCCATCTGGCTTAGAACTGTTTAGGTCCTGTGCATGCTTGTGGGGGGCCAACCCTCACCCCCACATCTCCCCAGAGTAATTTTGAGTAGGAGCAGCAGGAAATATTAGTTAGAAGGTTAAAGGGGAGAGAAACAGATAGAAAACACAGGATAACCTCAAGAGGACTTGGATCCTAATCCACCAGGCCTCCACTGTCTCTGCCCTAGGATATTTAAAGGAATGCCAAGGGGTGGAGCAAAAGACCTGCCCCCAGCACAGCCAAGTGCAGACCATCCCAGACGCCTGGTACTCGGCCCGGGGTCCAATCGTCCTCTTTATGCAGACCCGCTGGGTAAAGCCTAAATGGGCTCCAACACATGCTGCCAAAAAGGCGTTCTTGACCGTTCTCATCTGTCTCGTCTCATATTCGTTCTTATTCCTCCATCTCTTCCTCTTTCTTGCATCCTTACCCTCTCCTCATTTTACTTCTTAATTATAATATTCCACAGCTTTAATAATCTCTGACATCTGTGGACCCCAACAGTATCCCAACTTCTCCTAGTTACTTTAACCCCTTCAATCTTCTTTTTAAAAGTGGATGTGGTACCTTAATCCTTATCCAACCTACCGCCCTCCCACTCCTAATCTTATTAACTAAAATCTGAGCACACTCTATCCTATCCATTGTTGTTTACCCTCCAACAGCCATTGAAGCCAAAGGGCTCACGGTTGCTAGCTGGCTAATATGATACTCGCATAGTGGTAATATCAAGCACCCGAGGTTGTTCTCACGGGTAAAACCTTACTCAAGAATAAAAGGCACCTGATGCTTCTGGACTGAGGAACTATTCTCATTCTCTCTCTCTCTCTCTCTCTGTATGTGCTTGCATATGGATTCCGAAACCCATAGAGACCGTAGATCTCAGATCCCATGGAGTTAGAGTTACAGGAAGTTGTGAGTCACTTAGCATGGTTGCTGGGGATTGACCTCAAGTCATCTGGAAGAGCAGACTCTCCACTGCTGAGCGATCTCTCCAGGCCCATGAGGAACTATTTTCTGAACTATACATTCAACTTTGCCACATCTAGATGTCATGTGAACATTGCAAATGCTTAAAGAATATAGCTGATGAAAAATAAACACGGCAAAGAAATAGTGCCAGCTGTGTAAACCCACTATAAGAACATAAGAAAAAAGAAAGAAAAAAGACAACGTAACTCCTCAAAAATCATTAATTCTGTAATAATGGGCATCTGGTGATCACGAGATAGATGAAGTCCCAGACAGAGAACTCAAAAAGAATGAAGAAAATAAGACCGGGAACAAGAATGCAAACAGTGGAGTAAAATAAGGAAGGTGATGCAAGATATGAATGCACATTAAACAAAGATAGAAGTATTGAAGAAAACCCAGCTGAGAAAATGAAAAACAATCTGCTGAAACACAAAACCTAAGTTAAAAAGAAACTCCATTCTCACCAACAGAACAGACCAAGGAGAGGACAGAGTGACTGACCTTGAAGAGAACCCGGAAGGACAGGAACAACGGAACAAGGACAGAGGTGGAATAGTAAGAAAGCCCTGTATCGGTCAGGGTTCTCTCTGGGGAAAGAACAGATGGAATGACGCATGTTTAAAGTCGATTTCAGGCTGTGCTCTGGCTCTTCCTACAGTGGCTGTCTCCCAACATAGAGGCCAAGAGTCTGGTACTGTTCAGTCCTTGAGGCCGAATGTCTCAGCTGGATTTCTGTCTATGTTGGAATCCTACAGTGTACTCAATAAGCTCTCCCCCCACCTTACACCACATCAGGGAAACCAGCCCTGTGAAGTTATCAGACACTTCAGACATCTATACAACTTAAAACCAGCCCTGTGAGCTTATCAGACACACCAGAAATCTACACAACATACAACCAGCCCTGTGAGCTTATCAGACACACCAGAAATCTACACAACATACAACCAGCCCTGTGAGCTTATCAGACACACCAGAAATCTACACAACATGCAACCAGCCCTGTGAGCTTATCAGACACACCAGAAATCTATACAACATAAAACCAGCCCTGTGAGCTTATCAGACTCACCAGACATGTACAGCACATGCACAACATGGAGTGACTTAGGACAGGGCACACCCTGATCTCAACACCTGTAAGTGCTGCCAGCATTTACAAGTGTGCTGCAATGAGTAGAAGAACCGTAAAGGAGAGAGTGACACCACATTCCTGGAAAGTCACACTTTCAACCTCAGTAGCCTATTTCTCGCCCTCATTTCTTTAAAGGTATATCTACAACCTGAGAGGGCTGGTAGGTGGGTTTGCACATTTATCTCCTCTTCCTCCTCTTTCTCCTTTTCTTCTCCTCCCTCCCTCCTTCCCTTCCTTCCTTCCTCCTTCCTTCCCTCCCTCCCTCTCTCACTCCCTTCCTCCTTCCTTCCTCCCTCCCTCCCTTCCTTCCCCCTCCCTTCCTTCCTTCCTTTGGAGGTAGGGTCTCTGGCTAGCCTTGAATTCTCTATATATATCAGATGATGAGCCCATGTTGTATCCTGCTCTAAATTATTTGATACCGTATAACAGGTTTTTCAGACTGTCTTCCGAGACTCCGTTCTACAGGCAGGTTTTTATTCTATTTTGAGGACAATACCATCTGTCCACCACCACCCACACAGCACAGACTAATAAATTATTTATTTCTAGGACCAGACAGGATGACATATTATAAATTTTATTGCTGTTAATTGGGGGCTGTAAGGGCACGTGGCCATATTAAAATTGTGCCAGGAAAACAGGACCTGAGAACTTACTGGGCACCCAGACCAAGCAAGGTTTGTAACTTCCTCACCTAAACCCTATAAAAAAGTGGACACCTAGTACCACAATGGCAATGGCACCCCAAAAACCTGTTATCAGAGCACCCAGTGTGTGCGTCAAGGACCAATAGGTAGCGAAGACTCAACTGTCCCAGGAGGTTTCAGCTCAGGGTGGTTCTTGCTACTGACTCATTCTTCTTGAATTGCCATCTGCATGTCCTCCTGTCTGCCTGTCTAGGCTGCGTCCATCGATCTAGGCTGCGTCCATCGATATGCCTGCTCATCGATATAGGCTGTGTCCATCGATCTAGGCCTGTGGGGCGTTTACCCACCAACCCCACAAGCTCCCCAGAGTTTTCTTGAGTGTGAGCAGCAGGAAATATTAGATAGAAGGATTTATTGCGGAGAATAACCGATAGAAAATAAAGGATAGCCTCGAGAGGGTCTGGAACCTTTTCCAACGGGCCCCGACTGTCTCTGCCCCAGGATTTTTATAGGGATGCCAAGGGGTGGAGCAAATGACCTCCTCCCCCAGCACAGCCAAGTGCAGACCATCTCAGACACCTGCACTCAGGCCCGTGGTCCTAATCATCCTCTATGGGGACCTGCTGGGTAAAGCCAGGAGAAACCCGAGAACGGGCTCCCACATAGGCCTGCGTCCATTGATATGCCTGCTCATGGATCTAGGCTGTGTCCATCAATATGCCTGCTCATGGATCTAGGCTGCGTCCATCGATGTGCCTGCTCATGGATCTAGGCTGTGTCCATCAATATGCCTGTTCATCGATCTAGGCTGCGTCCATCGATATACCTGCTCATCGATCTAGGCTGCGTCCATCGATCTGGGCCTGCGTCCATCGATCTAGGCTGTGTCCATCGATATGCCTGTTCATCGATCTAGGCTGTGTCCATCGATATGCCTGCTCATTGACCTGGACCCAGCTCTGCCTTTGGCTCCCTGATACTGCACCCCTGCTCCTGCTGTGCAGTCTCCAGCTCAGTCAGGTCTGTTACCAATGGAGAGACTCGTGTGCTCCTCTGTTTCCCAGCTTTGGCTTCTCAGGCCGCCTTGACTCCTGCCTCCCTAATGAACGAGTCATATTTGTAGTCGTTCTGTGTGTCTGTCTGTCTGTCTGTCTGTCTGTCTCTCTCTATCTCTCTCTCTCTCTCTCTCGTGCGTGCAACAGATGGTGTGCAATACATGATCATGATCTGAGCTAGTATTAGTGATAATTAAGATTAGAATTTAAAAAAAATCTGGCCGGGCGGTGGTGGTGCACGCCTTTAATCCCAGCACTCGGGAGGCAGAGGCAGGAGGATCTCTGTGAGTTCGAGGCCAGCCTGGGCTATAGAGTGAGTTCTAGGAAAGGCGCCAAAGTTACACAAAGAAACCCTGTCTTGAAAAACAAAAAACAAACAAACAAAAACAAAACAAAACAAAACAAAACCCCTGTGTTTGGCTGGACCCAAGGTGTGAGAGCAGGAGAACTGGTCCCTCTCCTGTTGTCTGCTGCATTGGGTGAGGTAGACAGTGCTGGAGAGCTCGTCTGGGTGGTGAGGATGAGGGAAAGCTGACAGGCTGACCAACCCAGCTACCACCCAGACCCAGAACCAGGACTACAAGGTAGCCCACCCCAACATCTACCTCATCTATGAACTTCTAGAGCGTGTGAAGGGTACAAATCTACAAATCCAGAGCTGCAGGATCTCCAAGACCCAGGGCAATAATAGGATATCCAAGAGGAGCCCCAGGGAGGGCCCAGCACGGATAGGGTAGTAGAAGCCAGAGGTCTGGAGCCATCCAATGACTCTTTACAATGAACACTTATAAGTAAAAATGGATGGACTAAAGGGTATCAGTGTGACTCACTGGGCCACACTACAGCTTCCAAGCTGAGATTTTGTTTTGTTTGTTTTGGTTTTTGGTTTATTTTTAAATTTTGTTTTGCAGGGAGGTTGCAAGGGCAGAGGGCAGAATCGACGGAAGAGAGAGATGAGTGGGATTGGAATGCATGATGTAAAATCTACAAAGAACCAATAAAAAGTTAAAAAAAATCTGTGCTTGAATTGGTTAGGACTACCAAGGAGTGGAACTCTGGTAAATTGCTGCCATTGAAACCACTGTACCTGATGAATTTGCTCTTTAATACATTTTGACGTGGAAAAACACAAACATATTTATCCATCTTTCTGACACAGCACACTCATGACCCTAGCTGGCTTTAAAGTATAGCTTTAGTCCTATTGCTCTGCCTCCCTCGGATTGGGTTTTACAGGTGGGTGACATCAAAAGTGTGTGTTTGAGACGGGGTCTCTTTATGTAGCCCTGGCTGTCCTGGAACTCACTCTGTAGACCAGGCTGGCCTTGAACTCACAGAGATCCACCTGCTTCTGCTTCCTAAGTGCAGTGACTAAAGGTGTGAGCCACTATGTCCAGCTATTTGGTTTTTTGTTTTTTAAAGACAGAATCTCTTGTAGTATGGGCTAGCCTTGAACTCACTACGAAGCCAAGAATGACCCTGAACTCCTGACCCTCTTGCTTCCACCTCATAGGTGCTGGGATTAGACGCATGCTCAACCACCACTCCTGGACTTCAAGTTTCCTCCTTCCTCCTCCTCCTCCTCCTGCTTTCTCCTTTTTTTTTTTTTTAAGATTCATCTTATATATGAGTGATCTATCTGCATGTATGACTTTATGCCGGAAGAGGGCATCAGACCCCACTATAGATGGTTGTGAGCCATCATGTGGTTGCTGGAAATTGAACTCAGGACCTCTGGAAAGCAGTCAGTGCTCTTAACAGCTGAGTCATCTCTCCAGCCCTATTCTACTCTTCTTGACCAAGAATAAAATCTGCTTCACTTCACTGTTCAGTTGGTGCTCAGTCTTGTTCTTAGTAACACAGTTTCAAGGTGGGATGAAGGACTCAGTCTGGAAGCCAAAGCTAGTAACATCATTATGTTCTTTCTAGTGGCCCAGCTTGTAAAAAAATCTGTGAGTTGAGGAACTGCCAAGATAATAATAGATGCAGTAATTTATTTAATTGAATATTAGAACTCCCCATCTGAGCCCATGTTGTGTGTACAGTCAATTTTCAACATGTTCTGGACGTGCCTGGAGAACCGGTGGTGGTGAGAGGGTACTTAACAAAGTCCTGAGACTGAAGAATCAAAGATAAAAGAGGAGGAGAGAAGAGAGCTAGCAGAGAACAATGATTCCAAAAGCAGAATGAAGGGACAGAAATTTAGTCTGAAGACCTGGAGCCAGAGGGAGATGGGTGATTTGGAATCCTGCAGGAATTTGTGACCAACACTCCAGATCCCTAGGGACTGCTGAGCTCCAGCAGAATGTTGCAAGGAAAGAGCAGGTTCCAGCATGTCCTGTTGACTCAGCATCCAGAAGTGTCTGCAGCCTCGGGATCCTGCCCTGCAGCGGCTTTGACTCTGGGCAGATCTCTTGCAGCAAGCGTGGTGGATTCTGGTGACCTTTTGGGCATCAACAGTCCCCTGACAAGACTAGAGAAGTTTGAGGAAGGGCATGAAAAGGAAAAATCAGAACATATTGTTTAGGGAACAATTCTGTGACTCTCACTTCTCTCTCAGATATTATGACCTGGATTCTTTCTTATATTTCCTTTTTTTGTTTGGTTTTGTTTTGGTTTTTTCGAGACAGGGTTTCTCTGTGTAGCCCTGGCTATCCTGGAACTTCAACTGTAGACCAGGCTGGCCTTGAACTCAGAGATCCTCCTGCCTCTGCCTCCTTAGTGCTGGGATTAAAGGCGTGCACCACCGCCGCCCGGCTGAGCCATAGCTTTGAGACCACTAGAAACAAAACAGAACAGAACAGAAAATAGAAGGCTAAATGAAAGGAATACAAGATCGTGCTTGAGTTGTAGGTGAGCTGCACTTCTAAACGTGGAGTGTCAACAAATCAGCCATCAGTGAAGCCTCCGCCAGCCCCGGGCAGCTCATGAGAGATGAGCCAGGAGACAAAGATTTTCAGTGTGATAAGGCCAGTGTCAGGAGTGGAGATCCCGCTTCACACGGAGCATTTGTGTTTCTCCCTTGTCAAGCAGATGCCATTTCAAACGTGCTTCCTTCCGTTTTGTGCCCTTTTCTTAGCATGAACAGGAAGGGCAGATCAGCCCAAGTGGTAACACAGACACTATTAGCGATAACATAGGATTGTGCTAACACTGTAAGTGCTTGATGACAGATGAGTCATGTTCCAGGCTGTGACAGAGGGCACAAAGAGGCCTTGTTCTGGCACATTATTAATTTCTGAATCTTAAATTAGGGAAGCTGGATTTTGGACACTAACCTGTATTATAATTCTTTCTAATAGGTTTTGGCCCCTTCTCTCCAGCCCCTCCCCCACCCCCCCCCCCCCTCACATGCCCCATAAATTAGGTAATTAGGAGATGTTTTGCAAGAGGACTCTCAAGTTCAATTTTTTTTTTTTGTAGTTGCTGTGATCTTTATTGATGATATTCAAGACAGTAGGGCTTCCTAAGCACCCACACACACACACTTCTTCTGGGGATCTGGGATAGAAACTGAGGGGATGCTCAGTGTTGGGGGCCCGAGTTGGGACAGGAACTCCCCAGCAGCTGAGGACCTGTTTTCCTCTCAAGTTTTGCAAGTGTGGCTGGTCATTAGTGGCAACAAATACCCACTTCGTCGTTGAAGGCAGTTGAAGAAGACATCTGTGGTGACTAGTCATCCAGTACAGACAAACCTGTTCACTCCAACAGGAGATGTAGCTGTCTCTGGTATGGAGAGGAGCAGGGACCCCCAAACTTTTTAACTGTGGGAAGTTGAAAAGTTAACCAGGACTTTGTGCAAAGGGGTTTGCTAGGATGAGTCCCTCAAGAAAGCACTTTGGGAACAGAATCCTGGGAGTCAAGGAATCAGGACTCATGGGACTAAGCAAGGAGGTACCTCTCATACAGAAGAAAGTACCCTACTTAGAGGTATAGAAACTATTCTTGTCTGGTCTGAAACTGCATAGAAGGCCTGGATTTAAAATGAGATTGCTTCTAGGCCTGCGAGGTTCAAATTTGGAAAGGTATGAGTACTGGGTGGTTTCTGCAAGCATGAGAATAGCCTTATTGGGGTTCTCAGGTGGACATCTGCCTAGGTGCTTCAGGGGACTACAATGACAGAGAAGGTCAGGAATCTCAGGTACAGGTGGAAGAGCAGGAGTGGAGATGGTACCTGTGGTGGTTTGAAAGAAAATGGCCCCCAAAGGGAGTGGCACTATCAGGAGGTGTGGCCTTGTTGGAGGAAGTGTGTCACTGTGGAGGTGGGCTTTGAGGTCTTATATATGCTCAAGTCATGCCCATTGAGACAGATCACTTCCTCTTGCCTGCAAGTCAAGATTAGGACACTCAGCTCCTTCTCCAGCACCATGTCTGCCTGCATACCACCATGTTGCACCATGATGATAATGGACTAAATCTCTAAGAATGTAAACCACCACAATGAAATGTTTTTCCTTTATGAGAGTTGCGGTGGTCATGGTGTCTCTGCACAGCAATAGAAACCGTGACTAAGACAACACTAGACTAAGCTGCCTGGTGAGTCAACTCTGTGTCCCTCTCACTGTTGTCTTCCCACACCAGACCACAGGATTTGACTCCCCATGCTGCTTACAAAGGAAACGCTTGTCATCCCTCCCTGCCCAGGCACCTTCACTTTCTCCACTGAAGTTTTTCTCCCATTCCGCTCTCAGCAAGACTGGGAGCACGTCCCTAGGAATCACACACAGTTCATCCTTTGCTTCTGCTTGCTTATCCTTCTGAGGTCTAATCTCTAGTGACTTTGCAGGTAGACAGTCAAGGCGTTGGGGAAGGAAAGTAGGCAGTGACACATGTGTTGAGTTTTTTGGGATTTGAAAGCAACATGGACCAATCTTGTCAATGATCTATTGCTGTGAAGAGACACCATGACCACAGCAACTCTTATAAAGGAAAGCATCTAATTGGCGCTCGCTTACAGTTCAGAGGTTTAGACCACTGTCAGCGTGGTGGGGAGCATGGAGGCACACAGGAAGACGTGGTGCTGGAGAAGGTGCTGAGAGTTCTGCATTCAGATGGGCAGGCAATGTGGAGAGAGAGAGAGAGAGAGAGAGAGAGAGAGAGAGACTGGGCCTGGTTTGGGCTTCTGAAACTTCAAAGCCCACCCCCAGTGACACACTTCCTCCAATAAGGCCACACCTACTTCAACAAGGCCACACCTCCTAGTAGCACTCCCTGGTAACCAAGCATTTAAATCTATGAGCCTATGGGGGCCATTCTTATCCAAACCACCACAGTGCCCAAGGCTTTTTTTTTTTAAATAACTTTTACATCTTCATTAAAACAACAACAACAACAACAAAAACAAAACAAAAACAAAACATAAAAATTCCTGCTCTTTAAAAGTCCCAGTAGTACTTGAGGAATGACGGGCTTTGGAGCTCTTTTTTTTTTCCCCTCCAGAGAAGATTTATTTGATGGGTATTTACTGAGTACTAGGTATTGTTCTAGAATTGGAGGTTTATCAGTAAAAGATGTAACTGCTTTCCCCTGGAGCTTGCAGTCCAGTCAAGGTTGCCAGTTTTGAGTCTTCAGAGCAGAATGTAGCCATGGGTTCTGAGTGCACAGGAGGTGATTTTCTTCTTCTGGTTGGTGACCATTTCTGTTCATAGCTGTCTGGAGGGGCCCTGGAAACACCCACTCTCTCTTGTTCTAACAAGCTTGTATTTGAAAGATCACAAAACATTTCTTTCATGCCCAGTTCCATGTTCTCTGCTGCAAAGGAGATGCCAACAACTCTGCCTTCCCAGGTACTGCTGGGGTCCTTGCTGTCTGCTTGGATACTTCAGCATCCGTTTGTGCATCCTTTTCAGAGATTCACTCACTGTTCCTGACATCCTGGCTTCTCACACAAAACTGTCTCTCGATTCTATTTTAAGAAGCATCCTGAGTAGGTGAAAGTGCCAAGGAAGTGCACACTTCTGTTCATCAAGGGGAAATGACAAGATCTCCAAGTGGCAGATGCCACCAGAACCAGCTGTCTATACCTCAGGCAGCTTTGGCTGCTGACAGCCAGGAGATCTGCTCATTCCCTGTCAGATCTGGCCTTTCTCAGGTCATCCCATTTTTGGTTTCTGTCTCTCTCATCTGATTTCTCTCTTCTACATCTCACCAATATCTGAAGCACTGTAAACTGTTCAATATAGACTCTGCTCTTTTAAAAAACATTTCTATTAGATTTATTTCTTTATTATGTGTGTGTGCATGTGCACACACCCAAGTGCCACAGTGCTCCTGTAGAGACCAGAGAACAACTTGCAAAAGTCAGTTCTCTCCTTCCAGCAAGCAGGTCCTGGTGATTAAACTCAAGTTGATCTTCAGGCTTGGTAGCAAGTGCTTTTATCCTCTGTATTAACTACTTTTCTACTGCTGTGATAAAACACTATGATCAAGGAAGCTTATAGAAGAAAGTATTTGGTTTGGGACTTAAGGGTTTAGTGGGTTAGAGCTCACAATGGTAGAACAAAGGTATGCTGGCAGGAACAGCTGAGCACTCACGACTGATCTGCAAGCAGGAGGCAGGGAAGAGCATGGAATGGTGGAAGTCTTTTGAAACCTAAAAGCCCACCCCCAGGGACAAATCTTCTCCAACAAGGCCACACCTCCTAATCTTTCCCAAACAGTTCCACCAACCGGGGAGCAAGTATTCAAACAGAGGAGCCCATGGGGACCTTTCTCATTCACACCATCACATCCTTAAGCCATCTCATCAGCCTCTAAACTGCTCTTTTCTAAATCAAATCTTTGGTTAGACCCTAATGACTACCCAGTGCTCTTCCTTACAGATTCAGTCTTCTTGCCTCTTTTCAGTCTTGATACAGCTCCTGAAGAGGAGCTCCTGGAGCCACAGCTTCTTGTAGGTCATATTGATGCAGCCACATCAACCTGTGTTCCACCTTGTAATGGATTGTACAAGATCCAGAGGAACCATGGCATGACAGAAACACGAGGTGGGGGTTCCTTTTAACCTCATCTGCATCTTTATACCCCGTCTTAGTCAGGGTTTCTATTGCTGCGACAAAACACCATGACCAAAAGCAAGTTGGGGAGGAAAGGGTCATTTCGCTTACACTTCCAAATTGCTGTTCATCACTGAAGGAAGTCAAGGACAGGGACTCAAACAGGGCAGGAATCTGGAGGCAGGAGCTGATGCGGAGGGGAGCTGCTTACTGGATTGCTCCCTAGGGCTTGCTCAGCTGCTTTCTTATAAAGCCCACTGGCCATCAGCCCAGGGATGGCACCACCCACAATGAGCTGGGCCCTCCCGCATTGATCACTAAATAGGAAAATATTCTACAGGCTGGCCCACAGCCTAATCTTATGGAGGCAGTTTTTCAGTTGAGGCTCCCTCCTCTCAGATGACTACAGTTTGTGTCAAGTTGACATAAATAGAGCCAGCACACCCCGCTTCACTCAGGTCAGCCCTTCTGGTCACCTCTGGTAACATTACTGAAATGTCACTAACAAAGTCTTGGCTCTGTGTTACCCGGGGAGACCTTGAGCTTGTGTTTGAGCTCTGCTGCTATGACAAATACTACAACCTGGTTTTATTTGGCTTACACTTCCAGGTCACACCCCACCGTAGGGATTCCTCAGGGCAGGAACCACCAGGCAGGAATCTGGGAGGAACATTGCTTGCTGGCGCTCTCCCTAACTTCTTCGTACAGCTCAGGACCACTCTCCCAGGGATGGTGCCACCCACACTGGGCTGGACTCTGCTGAATCAATCAGTAATCAAAACAGTCCCTCACAGACATGCCGGACAGACCAACCTGAAAAAGACAATTGCTCAATTAAGACTTTTTCCCCCCCAGGTGATTCTAGACCATGTCAAATGGACAGTTACGCCCACCTGAGAGACAGAAACGCGAGTATCAGTGTCCACGACCTCGATTTATCCCACCACCTCCTCCTTGTGTCCCAGCTTTTTCATGCTCAACAGGTAGAATTATCAGAAAGTTTCTCTTTGCTGGCCTTACAGTCTAACTTGTCTAATTTAGGAATGTGCCCTAGTTAGCTTTAGCTGTCAATTTAGCACAGCCTAGAGTCATCTGGGAAGAGAAGCCTCGACTGAAGAATTCCCTACATCAGATTGGCCTATGGGCATGTTTGTGGGGTATTGTTTTGATTGCTCATGATGTAGGAGGACCTGGCCCACTGTGGGCGGTACCAGCCCTAGGCAGAGCTGTATAAGAAAATCAGAGAAGCTTGAGCTTGCAAATGAGCATCAAGCGGCTCTCCTCCATAACTTCTGCTGTACTTCCTTGGCTGTGAGTTTCTTAGCTGGAGGTAATTCTGCATCTAATAGCAGATTGTCTTGCCTTCAGGCTCCTGCCTTGACTTCCCTCAGTGACAGACTGGAAGTATAATCCAGATAAAACTTCCCTCCCCTAAGTGTCTTTTGGGCATGGTATTTGTCATAGCCACAGAAAAGAAACTAGAAAATGGTGCCATAGCTTTATCCATTGTAATTGGAAGTTGGAGCCAAGTGGGAACAGAAAAAGAAGTGGGTACATCCCCTCACAATCCATTTATCATAAGGTGATATCTCATGCAGGGTCAATAAGTCCAAGAAGACAGGTCCAATGCTGTCTGGTTGTTCTGTTTAGTGAGTTGCTCAAAGAAAAGAGGGTCACTCTAAGATGAATTTTAGGCTCTCTGGCAGCAGGGAGGAACAGTTTCTGTGAACGGAACCTTGAACAGTCATGCAAAGGCTTATTTAATAATTGTTACACAGAAGTTATTTTTGGGTAAAACAAGTTCCCCATACCAATGACCCCGATCTATCTGTTTTCTGAAGGAAAACATCACACCATTGCAACTTTAATCCTTAATGTATACTGTTTACAGAACATAATAATCCAAGATATCTAGGTGTGCCAGGATACTCTTGTGACTGAAGCCATGAAATGGCTGTAAAGCTCCTTCAGCAAAACTATAGATAACAGAAAACTGTGGTGATATTTTGTTTGTACTCTAACAAATAAAATTTGCCTGAAGTTCAGAGGACAGAGCCAGCCACCAGATTAAACATAGAGGTCAGGCAGTGTGTGGAGACCTACAGAGGTTTCCTAGTGAGATCTGAGCTTGCTTTACCTAGCAGGGCTGCATAGGGAAATGATTGGCTCCCAGCAAGGGAAAGCTGTTGGTACAGGGGAAGCTGCTTTGGGTGTGGAAAAAGCTTAAGGGCTAATAAGGAACCTGAGTTGTGCCTGAGATGCAAGTGAGGGACACACTGGGCTAATAAAAGTCTATCAAGGACAAGGCACCACTGAGAGAGCTCATGGCAGTTTTAACATGCAGCTTCAAAGAATTAAGAAGGGGGAATTGTACCCTCAGTCACCAAATAAAGCTTGATGGCTGCCTGAGCGTTTGGTGCATGAGTGGAACAGAGGAATGTCAGCTCTGATGACACCGTAGCTGCTGATGAACCAATGTTCCTCACACTGATGTTCTGTCCTCCAGTCTGGGGAAAGCAGGAGACTAAGGGGCCCCCAGACTGCTGAGAAGGAGTTTGGGGCAAAGGTTTTGTCATTATTTGGTAAAAGCTGGGATGAAATAGAGGCCAGAGCCACACCAAATCTGATTGCTAGCAGCAAATCAATGGCCTCTTTAAGAGGCAGTTCCTGAGTCTTATTAGCTGAGCAGAAAGGCAGCTTAGTACAGTAATTCCCCCTTTACCCTAGGGAAAGCCACTGAAAGTGCTGCTGTCACTGGGAGTGGAGTTTCAGCAACGTTTGAATTGTTACATTCAGGGAAACTGCAATGAATTTGAGTAAAGGGACCACCCCCTGTCCAGTGACCATCCGCCTCTGGGCACATTTCTGCCAGTTCCGGAATGTCTGGCAGGGCCTGGTGCGGAAGGTGGCTCAGGAGGAGCAGCATTGTCCTGAGGTTTCCAGCCCTGAAGCAGCAACACTTACGGAATCCTGGGGTGGAGGGAGCTGGATACAAAGACTCTAGAGCTGCTGACAGAGCTGCTGACGAATTAGGCTCTGGTTTCAAACTTTCAGGAGAACTTTAAGACTATTATTAGAACTAATTTTTCTGAGTTTTTGCAAACTTCAGAAGTGAAACAATTCTGAGTTCACCTACAATTTTAAATATGGTGACTCATGATTCATGTACTGTCTGTCTTGTTCGAAGAAAATGTAAATAGTTCTATTAAGAGATCTCTTTTAGATATTTGCTAAAATTTGTAAAGTAGTCCTATAGAGAGTTTGCTTTTGAATGTAAGAATTGTAAATATATGTGTAGTAATATTCATACTAGTTGTAAATATGTATAGTAATATTCATAGTAGAATTATGTCAATCTGTTGATATTAATGAACCATGGTTTGTTGAAGCTAAGGGATTCTTTAAGTTTGATGCAGCTACATCAGTTTATTGATTTATTTGATGCATTTGCATCAAGAGTTCATTGATTTAAAAAAGATCTTGGCACAGCTAAGGCTGTTATAGACATCTTAGACCCATTCAAAAAGGACATTCCATCTTTATTATCCTCTACTCCTTTACTGGTGGGTGTGGCAGCCCTAGGGATTGCTGTGGTTGTTCCAACTACTTGCAAGCTTTTAGTAGGGACCTGAGTCAGAGTTGAGTTAAGCTCTGTACTTCCACCTGCCAGAGGCTGGTAGTCAGGAATGGGCAATGTTCTTGCTAGCTTCCAACCTAATACAGAGTACACTTGGTGGAAAGTGTACCTCAAATATGGGTAAGGCTTGTCCAGCTGAAGGAGACGACCTAAGGCAGACACAGTCTATCTGGGGGGCCTGAGGGGCCCTTTAATATATTAAGAAGGGGAAGCTGTGAAGGCCCACAGAGGTTTGCTAGTGAGATCTGGGCTTGCTTTACCCAGCTGGGCTGCATGGGGGAATGATTGGACCACAGGCATGGTTACCAGGTGTTTGGAAGGGTCTGCACTTAGCTGTGTGGTATGCTTTGATCTAGCAAGGGGGAGGTCTTTTGCCCCACCCCCTGGTATTGTTATGAAAAGCCCTTTTGAAGAGACAGAGGGGCTGGTAGGTTTTGATCAAGGTCCTCCCAAAGCTATCCTGTGTTTCTGTCTGTCTCCTCTCCACTAACTTTCTATTTAAAAGTTTCTTATTCCTCTCTCCTCCTCATAGGGACCCTTTAAAAGGTGGGAGCTGACCTCCCACGGATGGTGCTCTGAACAGGGACTCAGGTTCAGGGACCCCCACAGCAGTAGTAGCACTCACCTTTAATCCTAGCACTTAGGAGGCGGAGATCTGTCTGGATCTCTGTGAGTTCAAAGCCACCCTGGGACACACGAGATTAATCCAATCTAAGGCAGTGGTGACACACACCTTTAATCCCAGTACTTGGGAGTCACACACCCAGAACTAGGAAGGTTGAGACAGGAAGTGATATGGCTGGGCAGAGAAAGGCTGAGGATTTGTGGAGACAAGATCTTACCCTTTCAGCTGAGGAGCTGGGGAGGTAGGGACTCTGGCCCAAGATGGGTGGAGACTCCGGTCACATGTAGCTCTGGCCTGTGACTACAGAGTCATAGGCAGGTGGCCTTTTCATGAATTTGTGCCCCAAAAGTTGGATGCCAGATGTTGCATGAATTCTAATTAGTCTTAGAATAAAAACCCTGAGCCAGGTATTGGGGTAAATGCTGAAAGATCAGAGAGACAAAGAACAAGTCACTAGAGAAACTTCTCACCACTACCAAATCCTCAGGCTGAAAGGGAGGTGAGATCCTGTCTCCACAAATCCTCAGACTGCATGCCTCTGAGTCCTCAGCCAAAAGCTTCTACTTCCTGTCTCCTCATACCTTATATGCCTTTCTCCTCCCAGCCATGTCACTTCCTGTCTCAACCTTCCTAGTGCTGGGATTAATGGCGTGTGTGCTTCCCAAATACTCGGAGCAAAGGCATGAGATCTCAAGTGCTGGAATTAAAGGTGTGTGCCACCACTGCCTGGCTCTGTTTCTCTCCTGAACTGAATCAATCTCATATAGTCCAGGGTGGCCTTGAACTCACAGAGATCTCTGCCTCCTGAGTGCTAGGATTAAAGGTGTGTGCCACCACTGCCTGGCCTCTATGTTTAATCTAGTGGCTGGCTCTGTCCTCTGATCCTCAGGCAAATTTTATTTATTAGAGTACAAAAAAAAAATCACTACATTTCCCTTTAAGTTTCTGTTGCAGCCTCTCTGCAGCAAACTCCACAGGCTTTCGGGTTCCAAAAGCCACAGGTGTTAGCTGTTTTCACATGTGTACCATCACCAAACAACTGGCTCTTTGGCTTCTTCCCTCTCCTGGTGGGTTGTGGCTTTCTCTGGACTCCCCTCCTCAGGCTGCTGCCACACTAGGTAGCTGCCCAATCATCATCTGAATCATTATTGTCAGCAGATTTGGTGAGTCAATTGGGATTTCTTTTTTTTTTTTTTTTTTTTAAAGACAGGGTTGGGATTTCTTAAAGGGAGGAATTAGTGAAAAATAAAAAGACAGAGAGATAGTTTTTTTCCCACATTAAAAAATGGGAAACATTTTTACAATGGAGGGAATTAGGTCTCTATTTGGTAATACACTAGATGGCTTGAAAATGGAACAATTAATGAGAGGATAATTAATGTAGATGGGATTTATGTAATGTCAATTATAAATATATTTGTTTGATCATTTCTGTTTTATCATTTAAAAGTTGGTCAATATGAGTGCCAAGATAAAAATTTTAGAAAAATTTTTAAAAACAGATCATAGAGATATTCAGACCCAGACACAGGAATTGATTATAATGCATTATAAGGTTTCAGAAAAACAGCTTAAGGCTTTCAAACAGCCAACCTTAATTTATCCAGTAACCTTACAGGAACTGTCAAATGATACATATCCCCCTAGACTGTGTATGACCTGAATGGACTCTTGTGCAAATGTTAAATTTGGAGAGATTCAAGAAAGTGATATTCTCATATGGCATGCACTCACCTTTTGTGAAGCAGATGTTAAACTTGTGGTCAACTTGTAATAGAATTATCCCTTATGACTGGAGAGACTTTGTTAGAGCAGTCTTGGAGGCTGGTCTCCAATTACAATGGAGGACCTGGTGGAAGGATGAGGCTAAGACCATTGAACAATGAAGTAGGGCTAGAGGTATTGAAATTTGCCAAGATCAACTTCTTGAAGAAGGCAATTATGTTTATGTACAAAGACAATCTTTATATGATGACCACACCCTGGCTTTATGCTGCACAGCAGCCTTGAATGCTTGGGACAGAATTGAAGAAGTAGGAAAGAAAATTGAGTCATTTATAAAAGTTATTCAGGGCCCCAAAGAAACCTTTACTGATTTCTTACAAAGATTGACTTCAGAAGTAAATAGAATGATACCAAATTCAGAAGCTAGACAAATAATAATTGAATCTCTGGCTTTTGAAAATGATAGTGCACAATGCAAAAGGGTAATTAGGCTGTTAAAGGCAAGATCAGCACCCTTGGAGGAACGGATTCAGGATACAATCGATATTGAATCTTATGACCATGATGATGCTTAGATACTAGAGGTGATTTCCAGAGGCTTGAAAAATCAAAATGTCAAAAATTTCAATTTCAGTAAATAAGGTCACCTAAAAGGGATTGTAGACAGGGCATTCCTATAAACAATATTTTTTTTCTAAGAATAATCCCAAACAGAATCCCCCCTTATTATGCAGAAGGTGTAGCAAAGGTAGACATTAGACTAACGAATGTAGATCAACAAGGGACAGACAGGTAGTCCTTTGCCATCAGAAAATTCCCTGAGGGGTCTCTTGCAGGCCCCCATGACAAATTCGGTTCAGTCCTTTCTTGTCATCATGGAGGAAACTCCTTCCTAGAGCAATTAAAGAACCTAATGCCTATTGTAAGGAACCATACTGCTCTGGATGATAGAATAGCTATAGAAAATAAAACAAAAATTCAGGAGAAACTGTAAGTCAAAATTGATAGATTACATTTGGAACCTCCTCAAAGTTAGGGTAGGGGAAGGGTTTTGTGCTGTGGATATCGCTCTGTATAAATAAAACACTGATTGGCCAGTAGCCAGACAAGAAGTATAGGTGGGACTAACAGAGAGGAAAATTGAGGGAACAGGAAGGCAGAGGGAGAGACACTGCCAGCTGCCCCCATGACAAGCAGCATGTGAAGATGCCGGTAAGCCACGAGCCACGTGGCAAGGTATAGATTTATAGAAATGGGTTAATTTAAGATATAAGAACAGTTAACAAGAAGCCTGAGCCATTAGGCCAAACAGTTTAAATAATATAAGCGTCTGTATGTTTATTTTATATGTGGGTTGTGGGACTGCGGGGGCTTGGTGGGACCTGGAGAGAAGCTCTCCAGCTACAGTTTTGTTTTGTCTTTTCAGGATAATGAAAACAACCATCTTGAGTAATTTAAAGACCTTTGGACAAATAAAAATCCAAAGAAGGAGGGAGAACTATCTAGAAAAAAATGACCAAGAAAAGAAATAATCTGACTTAATGGGATCTCTGAAGTCTCCAAAAAGACGATGGGATCCCAAAACGATGATTCCACATGGACTATGATAAGACAAACACCACCCAAAGATCGGCTTTGGACTACAAACTGCTCAGGACAATTTCGAGGTGGCTAGCTAAGATGATTCCAGTCTTATAGATCACTCTAGCCAGGACTTGAGACAAGCCCTGCACTTTCCCATTGTGTAGAAACTAGACAACAAATGATACAGCTAACTCTCCCAAGACTTGACAATTAACCCCAAATTTGCTTTTCAGGATCCCCTAAAGATGCCTTCACCCCCAGACAGCAGGAAGTAAATTTAAGAACACAATGCCCAGCTGGGCAGTGGTGGCACACACCTTTAATCCCAGCACTCAGGTGGCAGAGGCAGGTGGATCTCTGTGAGTTTGAGGCCAGCCTGGTCTACAAAGCGAGTTCCAGGATAGCCAAGACTGTTACACAGAGAAACCTTGTCTCAAAAAACCAAATTAAAAAAAAAAAGAGATAGTTTTGGTAATGCAAATTAGGAAAGAAGGTGAATTAGGTACAACATTTTGGACTCACCAAGATAGAATAGATAATGGAGTATTTTCTCTGAATTTGTCAAATGCAAATAGACTAGACATCATTAATGTAATTCTTGTCTATATATATTGTATATAGTTTTTCTTACATTAGTTATAACCTTTTATTATTTTAGACAAAAAAGAGAAAATGTGGTGATATTTTGTTTGTATTCTAACAAATAAAATTTGCCTGAAGATCAGAGGACAGAGCCAGCCACTAGATTAAACACAGAGGCCAGGCAGTGGTAGCACATATCTTTAATCCTAGCACTCGGGAGGCAGAGATCTGTCTGGATCTCTGAGAGTCCAAAGCCACCCTGGATACATGAGATTAATCCAGTTTAAAAGAGAATCGGAGCCAGGTAATGGTGGCACACACCTTTAATCACAGCACTTGAGATCTCATGGCTTTGCTCCCAGTATTTGGGAAGCACACACGCCATCAATCCCAGCACTAGGAGTTTGAAACAGGAAGTGATATGACTGGGCAGAGAAAGGCATATAAGTGGGGAGGAGAAAGGAACTCAGCCCCCTTTCCAGCTGAGGACTCAGGGGCATTCAGTCTGAGGATTCATGGAGACAGGATCTTCCCTTTTGGCTGAGGAGCTGGTGAGGTGAGAAGTGACTGTGGCTTGTTTCCTCTGATCTTTCAGCATTTATCCAAATATCTGGCTCTGGGTTTTTATTATAAGACCAATTAGGAATCATGCAACAGAAAGCAATCACTGTTTTCCACAATTATTTCTTCAAGGTCTATGTACTTCTAAAAAACAACTATTTCATTCCAATGTTTACCCTAGAAAGAATGACTCTACTAATCTTTCCTCTACACAATGCCACAATTTCTCCAAACTCACACTCAGGAATATTCCATTAATCAGTTACTTTTGGAATCATAAGCCACTGGAAAATGCAGATAAGATAATCTAGATGAATTGGAAGCAGGTGAAAACCTGGTTGGAAGGCCCATTGGGAAAGTTCCTCGTGTAGTGTCTCAAAAGGAATGGGCTTGACCTTCTCTGATTTCATCGCACTGTTTAGTCATGTCTCCTCACCCTGGAAAATTAAGCTCCAACTTAAAAAAAACTTGAAAAATAAATTTTCTAATATAAAACTTGATATTCTAAACATTTTAACTTATAATTCAGTAGCATTAAGAACACTCATCTTGCCAGGCGGTGATGGTACATTCCTATAATCCCAGCACTTGGGAGTCAGAGGTAGGTGGATCTCTGTGAGTTCAAGGCTAGCCTGGTCTATGGATCGAGTTCCAGGACAGCCAGGGCTACATAGAGAAACACTGTCTGGGGAAACAAAAAACAAAAAACAAAAAACCCCACTCATTTATTGTTAACGACCACCACTACGCATTGCTAGAACACTATACTTGCCAAACTGAAACTCTAACCTGTTAACAATAATTCCCTATTCTTCCTCCTGAGTCCTGGACAACCACCTCTGTGATTTTTGACTATTCTAAGTATCTCATATGAGGGAATCATACACTTTGCATCTTTTGTGCTGCCTTATTTCACTCTGCATAAAGTCCTTAAGGCTGTTTATGGTGGAACATGTATCCCAATTATCTTCCTTTTCATATGTGTGCATACATATTGTATGGAGAGGTAGATATACACCCACAATTTGTCTATCTAGTTACCTGTCTGTTACCTGCTGAGTCGCTTGCATTTCCCCCCCAGAGAGGCATACTCTTTAGCCCAGGCTAGCTCCAAATTCAAGTGCTAGGATTACAGATATTTGCTTCCAAGCCCACTTGCTGCTATGTTTAACTCTTTTGAATAATTCTGCTATGAACATCCATGTTCACTATCTCTCGGATGACCTTTTTGAGACAGGGTCTCTATGTAGTCTTGGTTGTCCTGGTTTTTGCTATGTAGACCAGGCTTCAAACTCACAGAGATTATCCTGTCTCTGCCTCCTGAGTGTTGAGATTAAAGAAGTGCACTGGCCTGCTCAGCCTAAATTATTAATTAACTTATTTTATGTGTAGGGGCATTTTGACTATGTGTAGGTATGGCCTGCTTGTAGGTCCGTGCACCACATGTATGCAGTGTCCCAGAGGTTAGAAGAAGATGTCTGATCCTGAGATTGAGCCTCCATGTGGGTGCTGGGAATTGAACTCAGGTTCTCTCGAAGAACAGTCTTAACTCTTAACTGCTGAACCATCTCTCCAGCCCCTTAGTTCTTTTGGGTATATAACTAGTGTTTGAAAGGTTGTGAAAAGCTTTGGCGGGTTTGAACCAAGGTGCCCTGTGGTGTGGTGCTGTGAAAAGTCACTCACACAGCAGACATGACATCCACGTGGAAAGTTTTATTATTAAAGGGAGAGGAGGGGGAGAGGGAGAGGGAGAGGGAGAGGGAGAGGGAGAGGGAGAGAGAGAGAGAGAGAGAGAGAGAGAGAGAGAGAGAGAGAGAGAGAGAGAGAG
>CABHPH010141808.1:0-12446 GCA_902168325.1 Peromyscus nudipes | reverse complement strand
CCTTTGGTGAGGGGGGGCAAATGGGGAGGAGTTTTTTTCTTTTTTGAGACAGGCTTTCTCTGCGTAGTTTTGGTGCCTGTCCTGGATCTCGCTCTGTAGACCAGGCTGGCCTCGAACTCACAGAGATCTGCCTGGCTCTGCCTCCCGAGTGCTGGAATTATAGTTGTGCTCCACCACTGCCACCTAGCAGAAGAGTTTTTTCTTAAATGAGACATTACATAAGATGATATCCAGGGGGCTGGAGAGATGGCTCAGAGGTTAAGAGCACTGGCTCTTCTTCCAGAGATGCTGAGTTCAATTCCCAGCAACCACATGGTGGCTCACAACCTCTGTAATGAGATCTGGTGCCCTCTTCTAGTGTGCAAGCATACACACAGAACATTGTATACATAATAAATAAAATATTGGAAAAAAAAGATGACATCTGGATACTGGGTGGGTCCCCAAGGGGTGATTCAGAATACTAAAACTAGAAATGAAATTACTGAGATAGATGGCAATCTTATTTTTAATTTTTTTTTGAGACTTTGTCTTGCTATGTAGACCAGGCTGGCCTTGAATTTACAGCAATCTTCTTTCCTCCATTTCCTGAATTCTGGGATTTTAGGTAGAAGCCAACACACCCAGCTTGTTTTTGGCTTTCTGAAGAACTGCGAAATTCTTTTATACAATATCTGCAGCCTTTACCTTTCAACCAACAGCACACTTGAGTACCAACTTCTCTTCATCCTCACCAATACTTGTTATTTGTGGGCCTTTCTTTTCTCTTTTTGAAGCATGGCCCAGGTTGCTGTCAAGCACACAATCTTCCTGCTTTTGCTGGGGTTGTAGGTGTGCACTGCCACCCCAGCTTTTGTGTCTTGAAATACTTGCCATCTTTGAAAGGATGATAAATGGTGCTGGTTGTGGCACTGGTTACTGCGTGGAAAGGTCATGGTCATGACAGAGCCCAGTGTTAGTTTTCAGAGCTTTATTAGGAGGGAAGGGCGGGGGGGGGGGGAGCCAGGCCTGGAGAGACAGAAAGAATGTGGGGGGAGAGTAGAGCAGAGCAGAGAGCAGAGAGAGGGGATGGGGTCTGCACCCGGCTTTTTAAGGCACATACATAGTCGCCAGCACACACTGATGATGCAAGACTCTAGACCCTGAACTGCGTATGTGCAGGAGTGAGGGCAGGATCTTAACATTCCAGACTTTTTGCTTATTATAAAACAGCGAGTGAATAGGAATAGGGGCATCGTTTCTCCTGGAAAATCTGCTTCCAGCTGACTTGGTGGGTGTCAGTTGGCTCTTAGGGGGTGTAGTGAAGGGGGCCTTCCAAGGTACATAGGTGTCCTGGGATAGTGGGCTGTTCTGCTGCCCTGGAGCCGTCCATCCCTCCTGGCTTGGCACTCTGGCCGTTTTTGTATCTGACAGGATGCTGGTGAGACAGAAAAAGCCTGAAGTAGATCCTACCTGTCCAGATGGATTTAAGCTGGTTTCTGGAGCTTGGGAAAAATTTGAACATGTTAAGAAGCAGCCATGAGAAAATTAATGACCATTGTAGTGTTTAGTACTCTGCTTATATTGGCTAGTGTTAATGAGAGAGACAGAGAGATTGGAACATGTTTTTAAGCTTTATCAGAGACAGATTGTTTAAGGCACCTGTTTCCTTTACTATTTTAGCATCCAAGAGACACAGGTGATCAATTGTTGAGAGCATTCAACAGTAATAGATGGTTATATTAAAGTCTGTTTTTGTAGAGCCCAGACACTTTTGGGTCTGGGGGTGTAAATACCTTTTAGCTGTTACAGTTTCTTACTTGATGATCCCTGGACTCCAGTTCTGTGGTGGACCAAAGCAGCCATTAGCTGAGCAGTTAATTAGAAGAGGGAACTGGGAAGAGAAAAGCTTGTGGTGCATGAGAACTCATTTCTGTGGAATTAGGGACAAGGCAGAGATCAGGGCCCTGTCTGTGTCACTGCTGACAGGTCTGGAGTGAGGCACATGGAGGGAGCAATGGAATGAAAGCTCCCATCTTAGCTGGAAAATCTTTTCCCATTACTAACCCTGAAAGTGCAATTGAATCTGGTGAGGTGGGTAAGGCTGTCCTCCGTACCCTGACAATAGGAAAACAAGGAGAGGTGGGACCCCAAAACTCCCAGGACTGGGTTAGTGGCTCTGGTGTCCGAAAAGAAAGAAATGGATCGCTTCCATGCTGCATTCTGGGTTCCCTGTGAGCAAGCCTGTGGCCAAGCCTAGAGGTCTGCTGGAGGTCTTTTTCTGTCCCCCTGCCCCTTGGTGGCTGGGTGCAGTCAGCTGACTGGTTGTCGTTCTAGGCGGCACTTTGAACAAGGCTCAATTGATGGCCTGGCAGGGCATGCACTAGCTCATGTGGCCTTCCCCCAACCCCCCAACCCCCCCACACACACTTAAAACAGGGACCCAGCGGCTTTCAGGAGCCAGTGTGTGACAACACTTGGCAATTCTGTTCTCAGGCTTTTTTCATCTCTCCCCTGGTACACCTTAAATGTCACAGCTGAAACTTCTTCTGTGGGGTCAGGAGCCTTACTCTCCAGATGCTTAAGTTTTAGCCCTATGTCAGGGAGGTCTGGGGGATAAGAGATGAATTTTACTCCGTGTCTTGATTTTTTTTTTGTTGATGTCTGCTGGCTTGGGGACAGCTTTAGGAAGACCCACCAGGAGGCAGGCTATAAACTGATCTCTGGCTAAAGAGTCATTCTGATTACTGTAAACTTATTTGCACAGATCCTAACCTGCTTTTAGACCCATCTGTGCTTCTCAGAGCAGCTTGAGAATGAGTGGGAGGAGTTAAGCTGAGAGCCTGATACTGAAGAGCCTGCCCAATACTGGAGAGTGGAAAGCGGAGCACAGAGTGGAGAACAGAAAAGATAAGGTTCTTTGGAGTCAGAGATTCCCTAGGTTTAGGAATGCACGTGGTCAGGAGAAAGAAAGAGAGTCAGAAAGGGAGGGGCTTTAGCACTTTAGAGCTTTGGTAAAAGCGTGGGGTTAAGGTAACTCTTTTCATTTGCCCATTTGCTGGCAGAAGTTAGATAATTCCCATGAAATGTCAGGGTTGAAACAGCCAAATTTACTGGTATCCGCCCCTATGTCCCATGGCTGCTGCGCCGAGAGAGAAAAATAAAAAAATTAAAATAACAAACGGGATCCCAGGCTCCTATTTCAAGCGTCCTTGAGAATAGGCAGTCTGTGGACCAGCATTAACAGCACAAATTACCCAAACCGTCATCATGATAAGAGTAAGGGCTGGGGCATACGTACCAGAGGACCCCCAGGGGCCCAGACAGCATCCAATACTTTGTCAAGATTGAATGTGTCGTGGTACATAGCCGAGGACCCCCTGGGGGTCTGGCGAGAGGAATATAGCTCAGGCTGCAGCCACGGGAAACGGCAGGGGTTGGAAAGGGGAAAAACTCACCAATCTGGTTGGCGGGTGTGTTGTGCGGGTCCAGCGGCTGGGCAAATGAAAAAGTGGATTGGGCAGTCACAGGTCCTTGGTATAGGTTTCTGGCAACGCTCAGCCCCAGACGCTGAGTGAGCGGACTTTCCTATCCAAGTCACGGCACCAATGAAAAGATGATAAACGGCACTGGTGGCCGGCGCTGGTTAGGTTACGGTCACGACAGAATCCAGCGTTAGTTTTCAGAGCTTTATTAGGAGTGAAAAAGGTGGGGAGAGGGGAACCAGGCCTGGAGAGAGAGAAAGATGGTGGGGGGGGAGCAGAGCAGAGAGCAGAGAGCAGAGAGAGGATGGGGTCTGTGTCCGGCTTTTTAAGGCACATACATAGTCAGCAGCGCACACTGATGACGCAAGACGCAGGGTCCTAGCAGTCTTGATGGGTGTTGTGGTTTTGATCTGCATTTCCTTGCTGACCGGTGTACCTCACCACTGCAGTGCTGGTTCAGGACTCCCCACTTCCAGGGTACAGGCGGAATGAGGGAGATGTTGGTGTGAACGGGGATGGTGTCGTTGCTACTTGTGTGGAAGGTGTTTCTCTAAACTCTGCGTGGCTGTTCTGTCAAACATACTGGTGACCACTCCACGGGGGCCTCCATCTGAAAACCAATGGTGAAAGTGGCACCCTCCCTGTACAGAGCAGGGACCTTACAAAGGGGTGCCAGGCCTGGGCCCCCGGGAGTGTTACTGCACACAGAGAGAGCCAGGGAGGGGATGTAGTGGGAAAAGCACAGCAGTTTTACATTCCTGGGTCAAGGACAAGGGACCTGGGCTGAGGATGGGGCTGAGGCGGATAGAAAATGGTAGAGGACATGAGCTGAGTCAGCGATTTGCCTTCAATTCTTAGTCTGTCCCAGGCCAAACTTTCCCAAGTGTGTCTGCGAACCCAGCCCTGCCTGCTCTGCTCCAGTGTCCTGAAACATTTTCAGCCTTACCACAAACCTCTATGCCTGCACCAAACGTCCCTGAACTATCTTGGTGATGTCATATTTTTTCTCTTCACAGTATTACTAAGGTGCAGGTAGTTACAAATTATCCATAGGGGAAGTAACCAGGTAGGTGTATATGGGACCTTAGAGGAGGAACTGGAGTTTTCAAATTTAAGGCACGCTTGCTATGTGCACATCTGTTCTGCCATTCTCTTCCCACACTGGTGCGTGCATAGGGAATTATGGGGCACTTGTGCTGGCAGAGTGTCCTTCTGTTAGCTTGTAGTATCCTTTGTTGCCTTTTCTATGATGTAAAAGAAAAATACTCTGGACTGCCTGGGAAGGTTCCCTCTTCTGTGACAGGAGCCATCCCACCCCCACCCCTGCCCTGGCTCTTCTCCCTTAGCATCTTGTGTGGTACATTTTGAGAGCACACAATGAAGAATTTCCTTTTCCTTAACGTCAGTCTATGCTCAGAATAACAGGGGTGGATTATTTTCTGGAAAGCAATGAACACAGGGAAGGAGAGGAATTCGCCGAGTCATGGGGACTGGAGAAGTAGCTAGAAGGACCCCTAAGTTAATGTTAGGGTTCTAGGAAGAGGGTCCCCTCTTGAAGCAGTGGGTGCAGGATGAAGTGGAGAGTGAGTCTCCATGGAGCCAGCCTTTTCCCATCTCCTCCCTTTAGCTCCCCTCCTCTGGGGACTCTTGAGGATGCTTAGCACAGCTTCACTTCTGCCCCTGTGATAAACGCAAACGCAACCTAGGGGACGAAAGCATTTACGTGGCTCACAATTCCAGGATACAGTCCACTATTTCTGGCAAACTGAGTCAGGAGTCGAGAACCTAAAGCACCAGGTCCACAGTCAGGAGCAGAGGGAGACACTGCCGCTGCCTGCCTTCTCAATCAGCTTCCTTTATCACACTCGGCTCAGGGCCCAGCCCAGGAAATGGTTCTGTCCACATGCATGATGGGTCCTTCTATATCATTTACCAGTGAAGACAGTTCTCCACAGATCCGCCCTTAGGCCAACACAATCCTGATCTAGACAATTCCCCAAGTGACGCTTTCTTCCCAGGTGATTCCAAATTGTGCCAGGTTGACAGAACTAACCAACACATCAGCCTTAGAAGGCTGCACGCAACACACTGAACGATACAGATGACAGGCGGCATTTGCTATCGTCCCAGCAAGCATGCTTGGCAGCTGGAGACTGTCACAGCGGAATGATCGGAACTCTGATCTTACTGGGTGGCGATGTCACCTCCAAAAGTAACAGACAAATCAATCTGGAGAGCAGGCAGAACTGGTAGGTGTCTAAAAGGCACGGAGCAGCTGCCATGCTCTCAAGTGGCAGCTACTTTAACCCCTTTCCACTTTTGAAAATATAGTGGGGGGATATATTTTCTCATTTATTTACTTATTTATTAGTGTGTATGTGATGGGTGGGGGTGCGTACCACAGCGTATGTGGGGAGAGCAGAGGACAACTTGGAGGAGTTGGTTCCTTCCTACAGTGTAGGTGCTGGGGATCCAACTCAGGTTGTCAGGTTTGATAGCAAGTGCCTTTATCCCCTGAGCTGTCTTGTAGGCCCATGGGGGATTGTTGTTGTTGCTTTTCAAGACAGGGTTTCTCTGTGTAACAGTCCTGGCTGTCCTGGAACTCACTCTGTAGACCAGGCTGCCCTCAAACTCATAGAGATCCTCCTACCTCTGCCTCCCGAGTGCTGGGATTAAAGGCGTGCGCCACCACTGCCCGGCTATAGTCACTATTCTTGACCTGTGTGTGTGTTTCTGAGTGTGTACACTCAACCATGTGTGTGTGTAGGCCAGAAGTGAAAGACCTCCACAGTGAAAATTTCAAAACACTAAAGGAAGAATTAAAGAAGACGCTAGAAGATGAAAAACTTCCCATGCTCATGAATCAGAAGAATTAATTTTGTGAAAATGACTCTTACTAAAAGCAACCTGTAGCTTCCATACAATCTTCATACAAGCTTCATACAATCTTCAGCACTTGGGAGGCAGAGGCAGGTGGATCTTTGTGAGTTCAAGGCCAGCCTGGTCTACAAAGCAAGTTCTAGGATAGCCAGGACTGTTAACACAGAGAAACTCTGTCTTGAAAAACAAAAACAAAACAAAACAAAAATCTTCATAAAAATTCCAATGCCATTCATCATAGAAAAAAAAAAAAAGCCAGGCATGGTGACACTCACGTTTAATCCCAGCACTGGGGAATCAGAGGCAGGCAGATCTCTGAGTTCGAGGCCAGCCTGGTCTACAGAGGGAAGTGAGTTCCAGGACAGCCAGAGCTACACAGAGAAACCCTGTTTCAAAAACAAAAACAAACAAAACAACAACAAAACAAACAAACAAGAGAAATAGAAAAAAAAAACCCTAAAAATTCATGTGGAAGCGCAAAAGACTTAAACTAGCCAAAGCAATTCTGAGCAAAAGGAATCATTGCTGGAGGTATCACCACACCTGATTCCAACTTATGTAACAGGGCCCTAGTAACAGAAATGCAATAGTATCGGCACAAAAACACAAGACCAATCAAACAGAATAGAGGACCCACATATAATCATGCAACTCTAGCCACTTGGTTTTTGACAGAGGCCAAAAATACAGATTGGTGAAAACAGCCTCTTCAAATGGTGTAGGAAAAACTGGATGTGCACATGCACAATGGTGACACTGATCCCGGTGTCTCATACTATGCTGTTTCCACTATCAGATGAATGATGGCGATAATCAGCTGTTTCCACTATCAGATGAATGATGGCGATAATCAACTGACTCTTAAAAAAGAGGTTGTGTTTGTTCATCTTGTTTGGCTTTTTGAGACACAGTCTTATTGTGTAGCCCTGGCTGGCCAGGAAGTCACTTAGTAGATGAACTCACCTCAAACTTGAGTGATGCTCTTGCCTCTGCTCGAACTACAGGAGTCATAGCTGCTAAAAATCCCCGGCTCAAAATCAACCTCATTCCACGAAAAGGCCTTTCGTTACAAGATTTAGGTGCATAACTTTAGTTCTTCTAGCTGGCAGGAGCATTCAACAGGAGCGTAGAGCAGAGGATGGGTGACTGTCGATGAGGAATTCCAGGGCTTCGCAGGAGAGCGCTCCTGTCAACAAACAGGTCATTGTCACGACGCTCCACATCCACGAATTAGGGTGTTGCCACCAGCCTCCTCTTTCCAACCCTTCAACAAGTTCCGATGGTTTGAGCTCCAGTCATCTGTCACTTTTCCCTGATCCCAGTCCTCCCAGCTGGATTCTTCTCTTTTATTCGAGCTACTCCTCCAGTCTTCCAGACACAGAGAAGTTTTCTAAACTTTAATTTTTCAGTCCCAAATACTAATCAGGCTTTATTTTTATAACTTTAAGAAAGTTTTCAAGAGTTTTATTTTTATGCGTAGGGTGTTTTGCCTGCATATTTGTTTGCCATGTGGATGCAGTGCCCTTGGTGGCCAGAAGAGGGTGTCAGATCCCCAGAACTGGAGCTACAGACAGCTGTGAGGGACCCTGTTGGTTCTGGGAATCAAACTTGGTTCCTCTTGAAGAGAAGGCAGAGCTCTTAACTGAGGAAGCCATCTCCCCCGCCCATACTTTATTATCATTTTACGTATACCCGTGTATGGGTGTGCACAGGCCATACCAGACGAGCGGAAGTCAGCTTTATGGAGTTGGTTCTCACCTTTCCATAGACTTGCGATAGTTACTTCAGGCCCTCGGGCTTATATGGCAAGTGCCTTTATCTGTTGAGCCATCATGCCTGCCCCACCGGCCACCTTTGAAATGGTTGTCTTTCGTCAATGCACAGAGTTGTAGCGTGGTCTAATAAATACACCACTCAGGCTTTGTTAGTTCTCTGCCTGTCTCCAAAGTCCCTGCCTTGCTAGCTCTCATTGTGTCTTGGAGGGGGCAGATACCTTTGTTCCTTTGTTTTTTGGTATTTTTAAATTTTTATTTTTATGTTACGTGTTTGGATGTTTGCTTACATGCACGTCTGTGCACCATACATGCATGCAGTGCTCAAGAGTGCCAGAAGAGGGCATCAGATCCCCTGGAAAATGGAGATGCCATGTGGGTCCTTCTTCCTCTGGAAGAGCAGTCAGTGCTCTTAATGGCTGAGCCATCTCTCCAGCTCAAACAGGCCCAGATTTTTATGTGGGTACTAAGGATCTGAGCTCAGGTTCTCAAGCATTTTTTTATGGACCGAACAATCTCCATAGTCCCCATGGTTTTTTAATTTTTATTTGATTTTATTTTTTAGAAAGGGTTTCACTCGGTAGCCTTGGATAGCCTAGAACTTGCTCATCTCTATGTAGCCGAGACTGGTTGTGAACTCACAGAGATCATCTACCTCTGCCTTCCAAGTGCTCAGGACTAAAGGCGTGCACCACCATGTCTGTCCTCATCCACAATTTTAAGAGAAAGGATAACCGATATATTTGAAGTATTTCAGGGAAATTTTAGGAGCTTTGCATGTCCTATGAAGGTATGGGATTTGCAGCTTTTGGTTTCTACAGTATTTAAGGCATTTGTGGAGCTACTAGCATGCTTTAGTGGGGTGAGCTCTCACTGTAATTTTAACCTTTGTTTGATTAGTGAGCCTGGGTGTCTTTTCAAATTTGAGTGACTATTGTCTTTGCTGTGAACTAGTGATGTTATTTTCCTTTTCTTATTTGGCCATAGAAATTTGCATGAAAAATTTCACCCACAAGGACACAGATCAGGTGGTTGAGTGCTTGCCTATTACGCACTAAGCCCTGGGCTCAGTCCCAGCACTGTGTAAAATGAGTCATAATGGTACAGTCATAAACCACGGGATGTGGCCATCATCTGTAATTCCAGCAGGAGGCAGACAGACAGGAGGACCAAAAGGTCCTGGTTACCTTACCTACATAGCAAGCTCGGCCTCTGAGATCCCCGAGACCCTGCCTCAATAAAACAAACAACAAACAAAAGCCAGTTATAATGTGGCTTATCTTTTCACTTAATGACATCGTGTATATACCTTAATTTTAACATAGTGGAAAATGACCAGCTTTTTGTTATTGTGACGAATACCTGAGAAAACGTCAACCTAAAGGAGGAATTCTGGCTCAGGTTTTAGTCCCTGGTGAGCTGGTTTCATGACTGTGGGCTGGCACAAGGCTGATCATCTTGGAGGGATCATTTGAGACAGCAAGTGGACAGGGATAACATACATCCCTCAAAGGCATGCCTACAGAGATCTGCTCCCTCTAACAAGGCTCCAAGTCCTAACATTCCACCAGCTCCCAACAATGCCATGGAACTGTGGATCCATCAATAAAGTCAGAGTCCTCATGATCCCACTTCCTCAAAGCCCCACCTCTGAACACTACCTAGCATCATGAGCCTTTGGGGGGTACTTAGTATCCCCACACTATGCCCATCTCTATCTCTCCCTTCTGTTTAAGAGGTTCTCCCCTCTTCACAAGTTCATAAAGGTATTTCATGTTTTCTCCAAAAGTGTTAAAATTTAAAACTAATTTAAGGTTTTCTTCACACTTAGGTATTTGATCTGCCTGAAACCTGGTATTGAGCAGGATTTTTCTTCACTATGGGTAATCAGTCGCTCCAGTATTCACCTCCTCAGTGCTGGGATGGCAAAAATTTGCCACTATACCATGCTCTTTCTACGTTACGACTTTATTTGTGTATATATGTGTATATTTGTGTGTGTGGTGTATACGTGCAAATGTGAGTGCCCATTCACACCCGGAAGTTAGAGGGCAGCTTTGGTCCACTCTCGGTCTTGTTCTCTTAAGCCAGGCTCTCTCTCTGAAGGTGTCACTGGCCTGGTAGCTAGCAAGTCCAAGCAGTCCTCCTGTCTCTGCTTCACACAGTCCTGGGGTTACAGTGACTGCCCAGCCACACTTGGCTTTTTCCGTGGGGGAGAATTTGAACCGACACCTTCAAGCACTCTTACCACTGAGCCATCTCCCCAGCTCTAGGCTACTAATATCAATTCTCTATTATTCCTTCTGTGTGTCAAGAATACACTAGCAATTACTCCAGCTTTATGACGTTAGTGTTCATTCATACTAGCTAAGTAGCTAGTTGTATGAAGATGGACATTCTCATTAGCCTTTTTTTTTTTCCTCTCTCTTTTTGGTTTTTCAAGATAGGGTTTCTCTGTTTAACAGTCTTGACTGTCCTGGAATATGCTTTGTAGACGAGGCTGGCCTGGAACTCACTGAGATCCACCTGCCTCTGCCTCCCAAGTGCTGGGACTAAAGGCATGCACCACCACTGTCCGGCTAAGTTTCTTAAGTAGATAACCATAAACAAGCCCCAGGTACTTTAAAGACAGGGAGGGACTCAACAGAGTAGTCCTCACATTAGGATACTGAAATAGATAAAAAAGAAAAATAAAATGACAAATGCCTTGGGGACCTCAATTTCATTTATAAGAACAAATTGATTAGTTAGCATATCATTTTTACATCCCTTGTCACTTTGGAAATTGTGATCCTGGCATTTTATTACTTAGAAGCCAGGCAGCTGTGATGGACCGGTGAGAGAAAAGATCGAAAGATACCATCCGTGTAGAATGCGGTGGACTCATGCGCCAGCCAGTGTGAAATGATGAGTGACACCACAGCTAATAGTTGGGGCTGGACACAAGCAGGCTACAGTGACCTTCACGATGTTTTCTGGCACGTGGAACGGCCGCGGATATTTGGAAGTGCCTTACTTTGAATTTCCGGCTGCCCGGGACTACATCGCCACCGGCCCTCCTGAACTGCCTGCCCAGTCCCCGGTACTCAGGACTTCGGAGAAGATTCCAGACCGGGTATCAGAAGCCGGGGAGGGATGGGGGCAGCACGGGATGCGCACGGGGACGGTGCTAGCCTGCACCCCATCCCGGGCACCAGCGGTGCTTCTGGGAAACGTAGTCCTTTGCGGTACGCGGCGCCGGGGGCTGTCGGATAAGGGACTACGATTCCCTTCGGTCCTGCGCAAGCTTTGTGCAGCGCGCTTGCGCGGTGTGGGGGACGATGCCGCTCTAGAGGCTTGTTTTGCTCTGGGTCCGATGTTGGCGAGCGTGCCCGGGCGGTCTGCTCTCCCCTGGGGAGGCTGGGGTGCAGGTAGGTGACGGCTCTCGCCTTCCCCATGCAGTGTCCGCGCTGTCACGGCCTCACTCCCTTGGGTTTCCCAGGGCGTGGTGGGCGGTGGGAAGCCACGGGCCGGAGGAGCGGGGCCTGCGTCGCCCCGGTGTCGCGCGGTCCCCGGCTTGGGTGGCGACCTCGCGGGCTGTGCCGGGGCCCCGGTGTTAGGAGGCGGGAGGGGAGGTCTGAGGGGCGGTCGCGGCCGGCTCTGCTCTCGGCGCGGCCACCAGGGGGAGCTGCGTTCGCTCTGGGTGGGCCGTGGTGCCTGTGCTCGCCTGTGCTCGCCTGTGCTCGCCAGGCCCGGGCTGGCGTGGGAACGCCCTAGGGCCAGGGTGGTGGTGGAGCTGGGCAGAGAGATGCCCCAACACCCCCCGGGACTGGAGGCCCGACTGCCAGCCCCCTGCGATGTAAGTCATTATCTTCGTTTCTTTCCTTTTTTTGTTTCATTTGCGAACTGGTATGTGGATGTTCGTGACATCAGCACGCACCGCGGATCCGCGGCAGAGCCGGGATGGGAGCCCGGGTCTCCTGTCATCGGTGCCCTTTTCGCTGCTGGCACGCTGAGCCTATTAGTGGGTTTGTGTTGGTCACATCTGGGTCATGTGTTTTCGCACAGATGTGGAAGTCTCGATGCAGAGGGGCGCAGGGAGGATCGGGGAAGTTTTGAGTTCCGGAGGGAGAAATGGATAGGTTTCACTGAGGTCTCTGGAGTGAGTGAAAGGTGAGGGAGCTGGGAGGCACAGGTGGGTTCTGGGGGGCGTGGTAAGTGTAGCTACAGGGCCCGAAGGAGCTTCCTGAGGCGCTGGAAACCTACTGATGGATGTGGTGATAACCCCGCTTGGGAACACCAGCCTGGCTGGTTCCAGTTCTCTAGTCCTACGCAACGCCCCTCCCCCCTG
>CABHPH010141807.1:0-20691 GCA_902168325.1 Peromyscus nudipes | reverse complement strand
GAACCATCTTAGATGTCCTTAAACAGGTGAGTGTACATGGTGGAGTTCTCTTCTGCCGTAATGGAGAGAGAAAGCACCACACCAAGAAAGGATAGAAGTGATGAGTAACAGAGCGAGAGGAATAAGCCAGACTCAGAGTCAAGCATCATGGATGTTCTCTCCTATATGGAACCTGGGGGCATAAATGGGTGCCTGAAGAAGAAGAAAGGGAATTAGAAATATTATATGGGAAAGTGAGGATAAAGATGGGGTGATGAAGGGGTGAATTTGATCAAAGCCCATGATATTCATGAATGGAAATGTAATACGAACCCCATTGTGTTGTATATTTAATATGCACTAGCTTGAAAAGGCAGGAATTAATTATCTCTGTAGTTTTAATCATCTCTTATATTAAGGGTACAAAGAGCTATGAACTTAGTGTCAGGCTTTTTAAATTTTCTCAAAAAAACTTAGTTTTGGTTCATTATACATCATTAAAATTATTGAACTCCATAGTAATTTGCTCTGGCATTTATGGAATTATACTTTTTACATATGTTTTAAAGACAGAGATGTTTCCACTCTCTGGAGAGTATTTTATCTGTGTTTTCTCCTGATGTCTAATGGACTCAGTAAATACTCCAAATATGTCTTAGTAGTATGATCCAACCCTGTAAATGTTAGAAATATTTCATCTATACATGTCAAATGTTTATGAACAGTGTGTATCCAGATTTGGCTGCACATTTATAATTTATTCTAGGAACTATAAACTAGAAAATAACTCAAATTTATAGGAATATATTTTTTGAAGTGCTGGATTCAAACCCAGGGTGTATGGAGCCAGACACTGTCATGTAATGAGAGAAGCTGGTCCTACAAAGGTTAAGTATTAGATGTTGTCTTATATGTGGTGTGAGGGCCCATGGGAATGAGAATGGTGCTATTGAGGATGCAGAAGGGGAAACAGTGAGGGAAGATTAGGAAGAGTCATGGGCTTTGAGTATAATCACAGGATACCGTATGTATGTATGGAAATGACACAACAGAACCAGTTACTTAGTATAGTTAGTATAACGCCAGTTTTCTAGTTACACTCTGTCCTAGAACAAGTCTCTTATATGTCCTATCATAGATCACCACACCTCTCAAATTGGCACCTGAGGAGCCTAGATCATCAGATCTCCCCAGTTCTCATACCCCAAGGCTGCTCACTTTTCCTTTCATGGTTGATTAATAAATTAAAGTTGTTCTAGCCATCTAAGGAATACATTGCTCTACCTAACTTATAGATGGGGAAACTGAGGCTCAGAGAGAGTGAATGAGTTGACCATTATCCCATCACAACCAAATCAAACTCAGCCAAATTCCAAAAGTCATGTTTCTGCCATATTGGCTCTCAAGAAGATGGACTGTCCTTCAAATGACCTCCAGATGGCTGTACAAAAGTCAACTATACCAACTAAAATATCTATACAAAACAAAGGGAGTAAAGAGACATGCTCTGGTTTGCAATTTTCTTAGCTATCAGTCTGGGGGAGAAAGTTCACATTTCTTCATTAAAGAGTCTCTGAATGTTGTCTATGCCATTTGTCACACAGCAGCAGTCTAGATCTGTGGGTATCTGCTATGAATGGACAGCGATGAACTTCGGAGCAATGTTCTCTGGCACAGCTGAGAAGGTAGTGAGGTACATTTCCATTGTCATCTTAACTGGACTGAGACTTACATAGGGCATTTGTATCAACGAGTTTGATTTTTCTAGCAATTTTTCTGTTTTATCTAAATTTTCGAGTGTATTACCATAAACTCACAACAATTTAATTTTGTGTAAATATGATGTACAATCTTGCCTTTTATGCCTGACATCCTAAATCTCCACCCAGCAATTATTCTTTAATTATTAATACATTCTTTGACAATTTCATGTTTTTGTTTAATACATTCTAGTGACATTCATCTCTCCACTTCCACCTTACCACCTGTCATGGGACTTAGGTCAAGTTAATCATCCCCCAAATGGGATAGCAATGCTTCATTTTCTGGGCATCAGGATTGTACTGCTTTCTATTTTGCCCCGTAGCTAACATCGTGACTCCTGGCCTTCCTGTCACCTTGCCTCAGTATCCTAAAATCGCAGAAACTTTTCTAGTCAAGTACCACAATAGGTGTTGGCTGATGGAACGGCAAAAGTGATTCTCTACTAGGAAATGAGGAACAGAATATGTCTCGGGGACCGTGGAGGGGAATGGGGGAGGGAGGAAAACAGTTCGCGCCAGTGAGCAGGGCAGGGTTGGTTTTCATGCCATCATCAGCATGGAATCAGTGACAAGGACCTTTCATGCCACTGAGGCCAACCATGACCTAGTGTAGGGCAGATGCTTAAGGATTCAAGGAAGGATTACCAAAAGCACAAATGAAGAAGATGTATTAAAAGAGTGAGTGCGATCTTTGGTCTTTATATAAGAGATCTGTGAAAATAAGTTTTCTTACAGAAGCTTTGGGGAACTAAGACACAGGGAGAGTTGAAATCTGAGAATGAACATGCGTTGATCAGGCTGCAGATGTCGGGATTTGTGTCCTCAGTTTCTCTGCTATAAATATACCAGAGAAACTAGAGCCTTTATTCAGTAACTGGTAGAAGCAGAGGCAGAGATCCATAGCCAAGCACAAAGCTGAACTCCAGGAGTCCAGTCAAAGAGAGTGAAGAGGAATTATATAAGTAAGGGGGCGGTGTGTCAAGATCATGGTGGGGAAATCTATAGAGACAGATGAACTAAGCTAGAAGGAACTTACGAACTCTGGACCCACAGCTGTGGAACCTGCATGGGACCAGACTAGGCCCTTTGCACACAAAGACAGTTGTGTGGCTTGGTCTGTTTGAGGGACTCCTGGCAGTAGGATCAGGATCCATCCCTGGTGCATGAACTGGATTTTTGGTGCCCATTACCTATGGTGGGACGCCTTGCTCAGCTTTGATGAAGGGAGGAGGGGTTTGGTCCTGCCTCAACTGATTGTACCAGGCTTTGCTCCCCATGGGAGCCCTTACTCTTTTGAAGGAGTGGATGGGGGGGGCGGGGGGGGAGTGGGAGGAGGGATAAGAGGGGGATCTGTGGTTGGTATGTAAAATGAATAAAAATATTCCTTAAATAAAGAAAAAACTAATAAATAAATAAATACACCCTGAGCCCTACAGGCGAGACTCTGATAATATGGTGTAATTATAGGCAAATGTGAAGTTTTAAAAAAATGCAAATGAATATTGAAGAATTTCTGATGAAAAGATGAAAATTTTTAGAGTAAAATACCTTCAGGCTGAAGTGGAATGGATTGCCAAAGGACAACAGTTGGTAAAAATTAAGGCCCCAATTCACCCATCTCTCGCGCCAGATCTACGGGTAGACTTAGTGTTGAGACACCTACTGGCAGAGAGGTCGGGACCATGGGCTACAGTGAATGAGAATGTGAAAGAGAAACTCAGATGTAGGGGAACCATCTGGATTTTCCTAATGGTGACTGCGTACCCACACCGTGGCCCTGACTGTGGAGCAGAGACTGAATGTCAGTCATAGGCAAGAAAACGGCCTGTCAGAGTCCTTGTTATTTTGCTATTGAGAGAAAGTCTTTCTCCAGGTCAGGACAAGGAAATTGGCTACCAGCATGTTGGGGAGGGGCCCAGAAAGAAGCAGGTTCCTCCAACTGGAGGTGTTAAAAGAAAAGTCGACGTTGCCTTGGAGGTGGGGTGTTTGTGAAGTCATGAGTGGAGGCATGAGAAGAGGAGGGTCATCAACTACACTTGCCACTCCCAGAAAAAGCAACAACACTGCAAACCAGCTTAGACACAAGTCAGTCTCTCTTCTGAATTCAAGTGGCTCCCGATAGCCCTGTGCAGCGGGAAACACAAGGCCAGCTTCAGTCCTCAGCAGCGCCTCTCTCCAACTTCATGGGGCTTGAATGCACTGCCCATCTAGCCCCTTCGTGAGAGGGAATGTGTGTCTGTCTGATGATCTCTTCGGGGATCTTGGGAAGTGAATGAAAGGACACAGGTTTGGGGATCTGAGTGGATGTGTGTTCTTGTCATCAACCTGTCTGAGTCATGAAAAGATCTGTAGAGCAGGCCTGGCAGAGTCCTCATGTGCAAGATACCCCGGGACACTCGCATAACTGTCCCTATAGCTGAAAATCAAAACCTATAGTGTTGTTTTGATGATGCTTGGGAGTATGCCTGTTGAACCCTACATCTTGCTAACTAGGGGCCCTCTCCAACCCGAAGTGGAGGCTATATGACTGGTTTATGGTTTTTTTTTTTTAGCTAATGGAATGTGTGGTTTCTAGATGGAATATGGAGACGATAGCAGGTAGATTCCTATTACTGAAAGCTTTTATGGGAATTGGAAGAGACAGAGAGAATTAGGACAATCAGATCAGGGTGGAGATTTCTGGATGAGACACTTGAGAGGAAAGGGTGGTAACTGAGGTCACACAATGCTAGTACCTGGAGTCATTTTCCTATTTTAGTACAGGCAATAGGCCTAACCTAGCAGGGTTGTGTCTAGAGTTTTCGGGGAAGGAAGGGAGGAGCTTGTGGAGCTGTGAATGCCTGTATTGGTAGGCTGGGTTAATTCTCTGACCTTTAATTAACTGTCACAAGTGCAATAGGAAGAAACATGGCTTTGATGGTAGGAGTTCCTAGTGACTGCCTAATGTCACCTTGGCCTGGTCTGTAGTCAGTCTCCAGACAAGTCAGTGTCTCAGAAAGCTATTTTCCATTTTGTCCCTGTTTCAACCCATCCCAGATGTGTCCTACCTCACAGAGCATCTGGACCTGACCCCGACTATCCATAGATTTGCTGATAGGATTTTTATCCCCTCTCTCAGTGCCTCCTTACATAACCCCGCTTTACCTCCACGCCTTGAGAGCCCCTGTGAAGCCATAGGAGAGCTGAGGTCTGGGACTGAACTCCTGACCTATTGTTGTTTATCCATAAAATGTAGATATTGATTCTATATCCATCTTGAAAATATTATGAGGACTTAACGTAAATGTCCTATTTGTTTCTCTCCAACTTTTTATATATGCCATCTATCGTCTCGCCTGTCACATACAATGTCCTCAGCAGCCAGGCATCTCAGAGTTCTGTGAGAAAGTGATAGGTTGTGATAGAGTCTGCAGAGACTTGGGGTAGGGACATCTGTGTAGAGTAACAATCCCTAATCAGTCACATTCCACATTGGTAAAGTAAGAATATAGCCACATCTTCTGCTTGTAACAAAAGATGAATCTAATATTTTATGTGGCATATTGCCATTGTTAACTGGTGAGAAAGAAGTAATGTTTGAAACACGATGTCCACCAAATGACTTCTGTTTCTCCTTCTATCTCAATCTCTTTAGAGAAGCCTCGCTTGATGTCTCAGAGGAGATCATCTCCTTGCAAGGTCTCTTGGCAGCTGAACCCAGCAGCATTTCCCAGGGTAGGTAGAGTTACTCACTTGTATAGTTAGATTTTGAGCTATGTTTTCCTCTAGAGTTGAAGACCTCTCTCTCTCTGGCTCTTCCTCCTTCCCCTGGCAACACCTGTACATGCTTGTTTCTCACTAAGTATTTGCTCAGTAGCAGCCTCAATCACCCTTGGTTTCCAAAGACCTAGGCTGAGATCTTGTTATGTTGACATCATTCTGTTTTCACAGACTATTTGTACAGGGAGATAGTGGGGAGCCCATTTCTTTATCTCCCAGGAAAACAGGCTGGTCAACTAGATGGTCCTGTCTTGTGGAGTCCTGTGGACTAGTTGGACAAGGGAAGGTCTAAGGACTCTTCCAGAAACAAATGGTGGGGATGGTGCCTGTGAGGGTTCAGATGGGACGTGAAATCAGACCAGGGCCACACAGCCTTCCAGAAACAGAAGCCAGCACCCTCCACACTAAACTGAGTTCAGCAGACAGTGTAGGTCTAGAGAGAGTGTGGCTAGAAGGAACAAAGCAACTGAGCTGACAATGACTGCGAATGCCTGAGGTGATGGGTACAGTATCTAGCTAGACCTAACTGTTTCATAGTGTATGCATTCCCCAAAACAGCATGCGGTGTGTTACAAACGTACATGATTTTTACCTACAATCTATGGCTGTATCCAAACAAAGCAAAACAAGAATTCAAAACTCAAAATTCACACTCCAAAACCTATGCCAAATACATGCAAGATCCACCTGCAGCTTGGCTCTGGAGACACATGTTAAAGCAAAGACGCCTGAGGAGTTTCATTCTTCCTCCCCACCTAGAGCATAAGGACCAGGCCAGCATATTAATCCCAGAGGAAAATATTTTTACTTTGACCCTGTGGTCAAATAGAACCTTGCAGCACACTAGGTGTTCCTCAGTGGTCCTTCTTGGCCCTTGGGACCCTTAGAGTGATCTGAACATCACCATATTGGCTTTAGGCGTGAGATAGGCTCTGCTCTTTACTATTTCCAGAGAGGTGGCTAGAGAATTCTTGTACTGACAGATTATACAGAAAGGACATTTGTATCCTAAAAGAATGCAGTAGAGTGGCTGTACCTAGGAGTTTCTAGCAATCCTGGTAAGTATTCCTGGATCCGTTCTTATAAAGAAGGATCAGAAAGTATGGCTGGGTCTGCCCACCCTTGAGAGGTGTTCCTATTTCCATTGTTTGAATGAGCTGCCTAGCTTCACGTTTAGAATAGTAGACAAAAATAAGTCTTCATTCTGAAAAATATGCTTTTAAATTTTCTTGAATTTGGGCCACAAGAAGGAAATGTCTCTTTCTTACTCAGTGAAAGCATTCCCACCCCACCCCCAATGACACACAAAGACAAGTGTGTCAAATCGCATGCAGAGTGCAGTTGACATGTACTGGCATTTTTCAGACCCTAAAAAAGTGTAACTTATTAAATGCATTTCTTTACCTCTCTAATGAGCCATTACCTCACCATGAAAAACAGTATGTTAAGAATGCACCTGGATCCAGATTTCACATGGGAAAATTGGGGCATAACTATTTTGAAACACACACCTCCAGAGGCTAGCATGATAGCCTAGAGAAAAACAAAACAGGATTTTCCAGAGAATCTCACAATTAAAATTCCTTCCCCAGGACCCTCCTAATACATATATGGAAATAAAGCTCAGAAATACATGACTTTCTCAATGTTACCCTGAGAGATGACTTTGGGGGGAAAATATGTCCTTAATCACTACTTCAGGGTCCTGTCTCCTATGTCAGGGACAGGCTCCTGTGGTCCAGACAGTCTGAGCATCCTCTGGACAGATGTGAAGCCCTTCCATCTGACGGGTAAAATCTCCTTGCCAGAAGAATGTGGCTACCGGGGAATGTGAAAGGTCATCTGTCATCTCTTGACTGCTTACCTGGCATTTCCAGGCATTTACAACTGGCTGAGCTGGCCTGGTGAAGGGGCAACCGCACTTTGCCTGAAGCGGAATACTCAGAGATGCTCCACCCCGGGACCCAGGTGAGGCTAGTGTCTCTCCCTGGATCAAAAAGCTTGTTTCTCAGTGGAAGAATCTTAGCACAGGCAAAGTAGACTCCCACACAACACCTGTCTCAGATTCTAGGGACAAACATCACGGCTGGAAGATACCCACTACTCACTGTGAATTCCCTACCAGGCTCATTTTGCTGCTGCCCAGCAGTTGACCACAGGCCACTCAGGAGGCTCTCCTGTCGCTAGGCTTGCAAAACCAGGAGATAGCTATTACCTGTTCCCCCTTAGCCTCTGTGTCCCCAGTCCCAGTCAGGGCCATCAATAAGTTCCCAAGTCTTACCTGGCTCCATCTGGGAGTAAAGAAAAAATAACATCACCAGGAGAAAGTAATGAGTTTTCATGGCGGCGGCGGCGGCGGCCAGCGTCCAGAGTGCAGAGAGGACAAGAGACTCCCAGGTAGCTGAGCTGACAGATGCTTCCGGAAGCCTGAGTGAGCTTGTTTTTTTATAGGAACACTGGTTGCATAACCTCATAAAAAAAGCTGAAGGGAGGCGTTGCAAACCACAGTGCAGTTCTAATCACACCTCATGGTATTCACCCTGAGAAGAGTCCAAGTCCTGTGGGCACATTACCTCTCCTCAGCTCTAGCTGGATTTTATTTTTCAGCCTGGATAATGGGCATAGGCATCTCTTGTCAAGCCTGTTCTGATTCTCAGGTTGATATTCTTAGAGACTCTTTGCGAGGCAGCCCCTGTCAGGACCTCTTGGGTTAGATAGGTTCAGAGAGCCAGTGAGACGCCCAGTAACCCAAACAGGTGACTCTGTGACTCCGGGCTGCTGTGGTTCCCTTATGTTTCGCTGCTTCGCTTTACCGTGCTCAGGGTTTATCTTCTCCTGGCACGATGGTGAGCTGATTGCTGGGATGGAAGCAGCAGTGGGGGTTGCTTTCTCATGTCTCTGCATTCAGACCTTACTCCCTGAAGGCTCTAACTAGCTAGTGTTTCCAACTGGGCACCTCTTCCTGGGGTTTTCCGACTCTGGCTCTCCAGAAAAGCATCTGAGTTAAGTCCAGGGAGGAGCAACTGTCCACCTGGTGTATGCTTAGCTAGGCTCTAAGTATTCAGTTATTGTACCATTTTAAAATATCTTATTTTGCATAGAATTTCCAGTGCAAATCTATAAGCAGATTTCCTAGAATATTATGAAGGATCTTATTTATAAGCAACAGTAAATGCCTCTGCCCAACATGTAAGAGCAGAGTTTTTTTTTTCCAGCCGAGAATGGGTTTTTTACTAATTATTTTTAACTTATTTTACATATCAACCAGATATTTTCCTTCCTCCTCTCTTTCTGTTCCCTCTCCCAACTCCCTTCTATCCCCCACCCTCATCCACTCCTCAGAAGGGGTAAGGCCTCCTATGGGAGTCAACAAAGCATGGCACATCAAGATGAGGCAGGACCAAGCTTCTCACCCTGTATCAAGGCTGAGCAAGGCATCCCACCGTAGGGAATAGATTCCAAAAAGCAACCCCATGTATCAGGGACAGATCCTGGTCCCAATGCTAGGGGATCTACAAACAGCCCAAGCTACACAACTGTCACCACATGCAGAGGGCCTAGGTCAGTCCTATGTAGGCTCCCTAGCTGTCAGTCTAGAGTCTGTGAGCTCCCATGAGCTCAGGTCAGCTGTTTCTGTGGGTTTCCTCTGTCATTATCTTGACCCCCTGGCTCCTACAATCCTTCCTCCCAGAGCTTGGCCCAATGCTTGGCTGTGAATCTCTGTATCTGCTTCCATCAGTTACTGGATGAAAGTTCTATGATGACAATTAGGGTAGTCACCAAGAGCAGAATTTCTTAAAGTGATGCTAAGAAGCATATAGAACCATTGTTGGGGCTGGAGGACTGAGATGTAGCTAAACTGCTAGGAACAAGGTCCAGTCTGTGCCACTTGATCTGATGAGGATCCTAGGCTGCAGCCACCTCGAAGGAGGCATCAGCACAGACTCTACAGAAACTATGGCCACCACCAGCAGAACAGCTTTCTATACTAAGACATGTACCTTCTGGATATAAGCACACACACAAGAACACACAACCACACACAAATACTGCAGAAGCATACACACACACACAAGCACATACACACAAGCATACACACACACAAGCATACCCATACACACACACAAGCACACACACAAACATATACACATAAGCATGCATATGCATACAACCTTCTATTTATCTCTCCATATATATATAGAGAGAGAGAGAGAAAGAAGGAGACAGTGAGATACACACACACTGGAGGAGACATAGACAGAGATAGAGACAGAGATGGTAGAGACAGAAAAAGAGGAACTAGAAGAGTACCAGAGATGAAGAGAGATTGAGAATGGCTAAGACAGAGACACAGGTTTGCCTTCAGAGAGGGAAAAAGTCAGAGACAAAGGGAAAGAGAAATACACAGAAACACAAAGACTTAAATGAGAAAGATTTAAATGGAGAGACTTGTTTCTCCCCTAATCCCAATCTTGGCCCTTCTCTCTCGGTAGCCATGCTCCAAGTCTGGATACTTCGCTGACTGCTAGAGCCTCAGTCATAAGGTCGGCTACAAGAGATTCTGGGAAAGCAAGGCCATTGGGTGTTTATTTAATAGTGTGCAGGATTGTTTGTATCTCCCATCAGTTTTGTGAAGTGCAGACTGATGCTCAAAGAATGTAAGGTGCTGGGAGTAACATAAGAACTATTAAGTGCATGTTATATCAAGATCCAAGTCACATTCACATACACAGGCACATTTACTTGGTTCCTGTGTGAGGCGGGAAGTCTTCAGTATCTTGGAGTATGGTGAGAGAAGAGTTTCTTTTGGAAATTTTGCTCAGAGTATAGACACATGAACATGATGTAGGATGCAGCTGGGTAGATACTCTAATGATGTAATCTGGATGGAAATAAAAACCCCAAAGTTTGACTTGCACTCGCTCTGTAAGTAAGGTCACTGCTGGCTAGTTTCCAGGGGTGCCTCTTCAGGAAATTTGAGGGTTGGAGAATAGGACATTACAATGGAGTAGAAAGGAAACACAGCTTCTGGTTCTTTCTTGGGGATTAAAGGTGTGTGCCACCACCACCTACATTCCATTTATTTTAAGTGTGAAGGAGGGGGCTTCATTTCAAGGCTGCATTGCAAGTCCTCAATGAAAAGCAAATTTGAGTTGTATGTTCCATCAACCCTGGCAGAGTCCTCCCAAATCTGTTGTAATTCATTCTTCTCTGCTGATGTTTTTGTTGATTAAATTTACAGAGATGAGAAGATACCGGGAGTCTGACACTGCTGTAGTTGTCAACACAGGGAAAGATGCTGAGCTGGAGGAGAGATAGGAGGGAAAAGAGAGGGAGGGAGGACAGGAGGGATGGGGGAGTAGGAGGGAGAGGGGGAAGAGGAGGAGGAGGGGAAGTGGGGAGAGAGGCAGTGGCCTGGTGAGAAGCCCAGGGTGAAGACTAGAAGGCCAGCTCAGAGACAGGGTTTAGACGGAACTGGCTGAACAGGATCTTAGACAAGTCATGGGTCACCTGTCACCCTCAGGTTCAATTTCAGGACTCTTACAATATTGTAGAACTAGGGTTCAGGCCAGCAGCCCTTCCTGAAGCAGCCCCTGGAGGAGAGTTGCCAGCAGCACATGCCCTTTTGACACATTCCCCAAATGTCCACACCATTGCTTTGAAGTTCATACACATCTTATAATGTGTTTCTGAAAGCAAATACTTTTTCCACTTTAGCGTTTTTAAAGTAAAGGCGGATCTGACAATCTTCTGACTGCCGTGATCCAGACCCCTCCATTGTTTCCTTTCACAATCCATAAATTGCACTGTTTTTAACAGAAAGAAACACTTTATCTTGATTTTCCACTTTATAGCAATTTAGGAAGTAGGCACGAGAGATGCCTTCATGGTAGAGGCAGGCTCCACGGGCGAGGCTTATGTATTCTCCCTTGATTTATTTCTTCAACTAATATCAAAAGTGGGTACCTTCATGAAAGCCTAACCTGAATATAAGAGATGTGAAGAGGAACTTGGTTCTAGTTCCTGTCCTTAGGAGCTCATAGGCTTGAGGTATCAGGAAAGTGAGTAGCTCATCATGTCAGGGGTTGGACCAAGTATTGGCTTTCTATGGGGGATCTGGGGGAGAGCAATTCTCTCCTGTGGGGACTGAGCAGAGCACTGTGGAGGAAGTCTCATTTAGAAGATATCGAGCTGAAGGTCCCAGGATGTGAGGCACCTGGGTGCCATGTGTGTCTTCAGAGCCTGAAAAGACAAATGAGCCCATTGTAGACAAAGCTTGGCTTGGGGCCCCTGTACCCCCAATGTTACCTTGAGGGACTTAGTAAGCTTCTTGAGTCTCTTTCTGTGAAGAATGAAAGGCTGCTGTGAGAGATGGATAAAGGAAATCTGGACAAGAGCTAGTTCAGGTTGACTGAGTGTTTAGGGAGGTAATTTCATACCTAGGATATAAACTATCTAGAGAAAGGGAGAGGCTGAATGGCTATACTCTCCGGGTTCCTTACAGGTAGAGGAAAAGGTTGAGTGAGGTTTGTCTTGTGATCATTCTTTGGGTCACAGCAACTTGTAGATTCTGCCCTCTATCTCTGAGCTTGCTCTTGATCTATATTCCAATGCTATACAGTCATCTTAGGGTATAAAGCTTGTATAGGAGAGACTTAGAGTGATTCAGCAGTGGGCAGGACAGATGTGAGCTCTCATTCTCCCCCCCCCCAGAGCTGAGGACTGAATCCAGGGCCTTGCACTTGCTAGGCAAGCACTCTACCACTGAGCTAAATCTCCAACCCCATGAGCTCTCATTCTTAGCATAACACTGAAACATTAGTTGAGTTTCAAGGGCTAAATTCCATGGTGAAGGAGCACATACAGCATTTATACAGGATAAAGGTTAACTTCACTTGGGTTAGGTGGAAGTCCTTTCAGAGTTTCAAAAATTAAAACATTCTAAATTTTATTTTACATTATTTATTTATTAAGTGTGTATATGTAATTGTGATTGCGACTGTGTGTTTGTGGGTGTATATGCCACAGTGCACAGGTGGAGGTGTTTGGATATAGGAGGACAACTTTCAGGAGGTCCTGCCTGTCATCAGGTGTGTCATCAAGGGCTTCATGTGCCAAGCCATCTTTCCAGCAGCAGAGGTGGAAGTTTTAAAGCTGGGATTTAAACAATGAGCAAACCTGTCCAGGTGAAGAAGTAAAGATGCAGAGAGAAGAAGAATAGCAGACCCCCCAGTGGCTGCATTTCAGGGGCTGATAGAGTGAAAACTGGAAAGCAAAGGGCGGGTGAAGGGAGATAACAGCCCCTGCCACGCCTCAGACACTTTGTCAAAGGTCTGAGACTTTCTTCCAGGGACAACAGGAAACCATTAAAACTACTCTTGTTGTTTATATCGTTGAAGGATATGCATAATGTGAAAGTTACCATTTAGCCAATTGTGTTAGTTCAGTGGTACAGAGCACATTCGCATTACTATGCAACCATCCCCACTAACTAGTCTCAGATCATTGGCACTGTTCCAAACCAAAACCCAGAACCCATGAAGTGCTCTCTATTTGCCCCATCCCAGCTCCCAACACCACCTATCTCATGCTCTGTCTCTATGATTCTGACTACGGACCCCAGGTCATGGAACCCCATACAGCAACATCTGCACTGCAGAAAAAAGTCCACAGTGGCCGAGAAGGTTGCTGCCATTCCTTAGACAAAGAGACACCCTTCTCCAAGCCAGGTTCTTGGCAGGGCTATTGTCAGAATCAGCTCCCAAAGCAACTCTGTGAGCTGGGTACTGTTAATCCAGTTTAATTCCTGATGACACCTGAGAGTCTGAGGACTTGCACAGTGAGAGATCAGGGCTTTGCATTAGGTATCAGTCAGTTGTGTTGGGCAGGAGTCATCCATTTGCAAACCATAACCATCACCTTCTCTTCCTGGAAAATGAATAGTTTGGGCTGGAGTCTGTCAGGAACTCCAATATACTTTCCATTCTGAGAGTGAGTCATGCCTCCCCCTGCCCAGCCCCCCCCCCAGCTGGTAGATGAAGGTGCCATTCTTTAGGTCTAACTAGGCTTCCACTTTTCACCAGCCTCCATCTGACCAGCTCAGGTCTCTATGCTCTTCTCTAGGTTTCCATCCCTGCTTTCCACCATTGTGAGACTGGTTCCCTAGCCTGGACATACTTCCCTCACCACTGTGTTGAAAATCTGTCCACAACCTCAGACCTATGACTCTTTCCTAAGCCATCAATAACCCCTCCCCTCCCCCTATTATGAATGTTGCATTTTGCACACATTTTCTAGGTCCTCTGTGTCTCTGCTTTGAATCGAAGCCCCCTGCCTCCTGTCATATTGGAAAATGTAGACTAATGTTTAGATTCCTATAGACTAAACCCACAAGGACTATTGGCACAGCACAACAGCTCAGGGACTTCTTGCGGATGCCAAACACATCCATCCTTCGATGCTCTTGGGCTTATTCATGTGGCCATTGAGTGAGCAGCTGACTGTGGGTGTCTGTGCTAGGTCCTCTGCTAGGTGTGATGTCACAACGTTGCTAGGTATGATGTCACGACATGTAAGAAGTTGTACCAACACCATCTTAGAGAAGACATTTGGAGAGCCAGGGAGCAACTATCTCTGCTGTGGCTCCCAGTTTGGTGTGATTGCACAGTGTGTAAAACCTCTTGGACTCATGCCCTCGTATGACCTCTGTGAGGTTAGAACAGTAGACTCAACCTCAATGCTTTCCCACTAACTACATACAGAAGCTGAGGCCTAGAAATGTGTTTGGACATTTTTGGTGTCTGGCAGCTCCTGGGTCTGCAAATGCCATCAATCTTAGTTTCTGCCTCTATTATGGTGTTTGCATAAGTCTAGAAGGAAACGGAAGAAGTGACTAAGTGTACTCATGCCACCTGTCTGGAGGCAAGCATGGCTTCATGTACTACAAATGACACTCAGAGGGACAGGTCTTCTAATGGGGCACAGGCAAGAGGCAAGTCTTGTTCTAAACTGCTTTGAAATTCCACCCCATGACTTCTACTAAAGGTGTTCAGAATCAAAGCACATTTTAGTTTTCAGAGAATCTAGTTTCTGAACGGCAGTAGAGCATCAGCCCAGCAGGAGAGCACAGGAGATAGGCAGGTATTGTCTTTTGCAGCCCACTGCCTCCTCCCCTAGCATACCTCACCCTAGCTCATAGCTGCCTCCCAGTTAAGCCCCAGCAGACTAGGCTAGGGGCTGGAATCCAGGGCCCTGGGGAGCTTGGCAAGTGATCAGACAGATGCTCGCTCCACTCATTCTGGTACCAAGCCAATCTTTCTAGTCAGGGCAGACTGCTAGTGCTGTCTCTGCAAGCTGTGTGCTCCCAGATAGGAGGGCCATTCTCATAGATGAACTGTTCGTCTCCAACAAGGCCCAGCCAGAATCTTCAAGTCATTTTCTAGGCCTCAATCTTCCTCCGATATCCCCCCCCCACGCGCTCTCTCTCTCTCTCTCTCTCTCTCTCTCTCTCTCTCTCTGTGTGTGTGTGTGTGTGTGTGTATCTATCTCTTCTATGTCGAGGTATCACTCTGGATCCCAGGCTGATCTGGAACCAGAACCTCCTACCTCAGTTTCCCCAGTGCTGGGAACACAAGGGTGTACAACCACACCTGGTATGGTCTGTCAGCCATGCTCTCCAGTGCTTTGTTCACACCACATAATTCCTGAGACCCTACCTACCTTCCTACACCTGAATCTGGGATCTAGGATGGGTGACCTCCTTCCAGGACAGAGCCATCATGACACCTTTTCCCATTCTGACTTGGGTTACCAGCTTAGGCAGAGTCACACGACAGGCTGGACCTGCTGACTTGGGAGGTTAAAACCTGACCATCCTTCCTGAGGCGCTCAGTGGCTTTAGGAGAGGTGTTTAACTCCCTGTGACTCGGTCTCTCTGTGACCCAGTCTACTTGAGTGTTCAGTGTCCCTGCTGAATCACAGCATTGTGGGGATTGCACATATTATGGAGTTACAGCTGTGCTGGGCACAGCATGAGCTGATGGGTTGTTTCACTCCTTCCTGCAGGTGCCTGACTTCATGTCCACCTGGAGACAGGAGCTTCGTGTGAATCCACGTGATATGCCTCTCACCTGCGCATTGTGTGGACCACACTAGGCTTCCAGTGATGTTCTCTGACCTGAGGTCTGTGGTCCTCCATTCTGCTACAGAACCCTGAGTGCCCCAGCCTTGTGCTCAGAAGACGACAACAGCATGACAACAGCATTGGAGCGGTGCAGGTGTCAGTCTCCTGAACACATCACTGGCTTTGGGTTTGGGTGAGTGTTTTTTATTCTCATTGAACAAATAGTTGCATTGATATATTGCATATAACCATGCTAGGTAGACTTTTTCCAACTGCATGTAGCTGTGGCATTTTCTAACATGAATATGTGTCTAAACAGAGGATAGCCAAACTTAGAAAAGTGATTTAGCATTAAAACTTTTGGAGTAATGTATGCCGTTGTGCTCATACAATAATTAAGGAAATGAATCCATACTGAGGAAACACAGGTGTAGGCTGATTTTTCTGTCTGTCCTGTCAGCTCCCAAATAACCACACAGGGACTTCTTATTAATTATGAAAGCTCGGCTGATAGCTTAGGCTTGTTTCTAACTAGCTCTTATAACTTAAATTAATCCATTTCCATTAATTTACTTTCGGCCTCATGGCCTTTACTCTGCCCATATTTCCTGCTTTCTCTGTGTCTGGCTGATGACTCCTCTCGACTCTGCCCTTCTTCTTCCCAATGTTCTCTCTGCCCTGAAAATCCTGCCTAGCTATTGACCATTTAGCTTTTTATTAAACCAATTACAGTGTAAAGGAATTTCCCAGAACACCTGGGTAGGTTTTGATTCCTTCTCTGTTCTTGAATGGCCCACTCCTCTCCTGGGAGAGGTGGGGCAGGGTGTTGATAGTTAAATTGACTGCTTTGCTTTCTCAGACACCGGACTGTGCTCTGCATTTACATATGGGGATGAGCACACTGACCTGGACTTTTGTTATATTTTTGTTTGTTTGTTTTTCCATGTGACTATGCCAGGCCACAGCTGAATCGGTGAACCACAGTTATCAGTTGACCTGTACTGTGGAGAGCTTTGGTTGACTCATTCTCACCAAGCTCCCCTTCCGAAGTCCAAGGAAGGGACCTAGTAAACTCCCTCAATACCTGCCCTGACTCCTAGCCTAGACATTCACTCGAGATGGCTCAGGAAAGACGGGGGTTTAGAGAGGGACCCTGGCTATAGGACGGTTAGGAGAAAGGATCAGCAAAGTGAACAGGCAGAAATGTTTTGTAGAATATGATGCCATGTTCAAAGGGCTTTCCCAGTCTGTTGCTCACACTTGAAAGAACATGCTGTTATAATTACTATTTTCTATGCAAGAAAAATCAAAAGTGAAAAACTCTGACTTGTTAGGAGAACCTGTTTTGAACCCTTCCCTTGGAAGAAGTTTGACATGGTTTCTTCTTGTTATTAGGTATTTTGTGTGTGTGTGTGTGTGTGTGTGTGTGTGTGTGAGAGAGAGAGAGAGAGAGAGAGAGAGAGAGAGAGAGAGAGAGAGAGAGAGAGAGAGATATACTCATACACATGTAGGTGGAGGCCAGAAGTCTATGTTAGATCTCTTTCCTCAACTGACCCCCACTATTATTTCACTCTATTTTTTAAATGAGAAACTTTTTTTAAAATTACATTTTACTTATTTCTTTTATGTGTACGCACGACACAAGTGTGGTGATCACAGGACAGTTTTTGGAGTTGGATCTCTCATTCCACCATGTGGGTCCCAGGGCTTTAAGGGTGTCAGGCTGAGACAGCAAGTGCTCTACCCACTGAGCCATACCACCAGCCCATCCACCTTTAGTTTTTGAGGCAAGGCCATCTCTCACTAACCTAGGAGCTCCTCAATGTGGGTAGGCTAGTGCCAATGAGCTTCAGGAATCCCGTCTCTGGGCCTCTAGTACTGGGATGATAGAGGTGCCCTGCCATCTGACTTTTTATGTGAGCGCTGAAGATCTGAACTCAGTTCTCAGGCCTTCGAGGCAAGCACTTTACTGATGAAGTCGTCCACCCAGCCCCAAGTTTGGCATCTCTTTTTGAAGTTAAAGTGGGCTGACCTCAACCTCTTGCCATGTCTCCTGAGGTTTTCATAGTCTGCCTGCCTGTCTGACATTTTAGAGTTTGTGCTCACAGAAAATGCTGGGTAGATTGGTTGCACCTCCAGTATCCCTAGCAATGCTTCTTCTGCCCCTTCATTTCCAAGCAAGCAAAGACCGTGCTTCTTTGACCAGACTAGGCCTTTGGTGGCATCATCATTGAAAGGAATTTTGACAGGCAAGAATAGAGCCAATGGAGGGTTATTGACCTACTGAGGAGACTTCAAAGCATTTTTTCCAAGAAGAGTTTGATGGTCAGTACCACTTACATTCTAGACTGTGTAATTACTTGATATGGAGGCTGCCTGTACATCATAGAGCAGGGTAATAACCACCTTTCCTGGTCTCTAACCATCAGGTGCCAGTAGTGGCCTCCATCATAAAACCCAGCCAACAGATACCAGATATTCTGAGGCCAGGGCTGAGTGGGTCTCATGAAAGAAGAAAGGTACCCAGTGCTTCCAGATATTGAAGAGTTCTCGGGAATTCTCTGGGCAAGTGTGCTGGAGAGGAAGTGTTGGTGGGAAAGAGGCATCTCCACTGTGCTTCACAACTGTGACTGTGTAGCACACCCAAACACCTCCCAATCTGTGATGGTCCCCTTAGGACCTCAAAGGGATGACAGCCTTTGAACGAAAGCTGGGGACACAGACTTGGACCACAATTTCACGTGGGAAAAGAAAGTTTCTTCCTTCAGGACCCTGCCTCCACATACATCTTTCTCAGGTGCATCTACATCTGGCTTGTTTGTGGAAGTTTTGTCAGGCTCTCCCCTCAACAGGCAGATAGATAAAAGCAGGCACTAATGTATCCAGTGTTTATGATACCATGTAGTGTTCTATTTTAAATTATGGATAGATACATAATAGAAATCTCCCTATCCTAATTATTTAAATGTATAGTTAGTACTTTAACACTGTATTAGACCACTGCATCCATCCAACCTCATATATTTTTCTTCTTATATAGTTGAAATCTAGTACCCACTAAAAGCTACTTTTCCATTCCCTTTCCTCTCAGCCCATAGCAACCTCTATTCTATTTTTTTTAATAGATAAATTTATTTATTATTTATTTTACGTCCCAGGTGCAGTTTCCTCTCCCTCCTCTCCTTCCAGTCTCTCCCTACTCCCCTCTGTTCCTGTCCCCAATCCACTCCCTCTCCATTTTTGTTCAGGAAAGGGCAGGTCTCCCCATGCATATCAACAAAACATGGCATATCAAGTTGTAGTAACACTAAGCACTTCCCCATGTATTAAAGCTGGGCAAGGCAACCCAGTATGAGGAGTAGGGTCCCAAAAGCCAGTAAAGGAGTCAGAGATAGCCCCTGTTCCCACTGTCCTCCATCCTATTTTTAATCTCTATGAATATGACCCACTCTAGACACCTCATATAGTTGGATTCATCAGTCTCTGTTCTTTCCTGACTGGCTCATTTCACTTAGCAATCATGCCTTCACGTCTTGTCCATGTTGTCACATGCCACAGGAATTTCTTCCTTTTCAGGGTTCAGTAATATTCTACTGCACAAGCAGACCCTATTTTGTCTATCTCGCTGTCCAACTGGTATTTGAATTTTTTCTACTCTTTGGCTATTTTGAACAATTTTGCTGGAAGCATGATTGTATGAATATCTGTTTGTTTCCCTGATTTTAGTTCTATGGGGCGTATCCTTAGAACTGGAATTGCTGAACTATGAGGCAACTGTATGTTTAATTTTTTTGAAGAACTGTACAATGGCTGTACTATTTCATGTGTTCACCATGAGTACACAAGAATTCTAACTTCTTCACATCCTTGCTGACCATATGGTTTTACACACAACTCAATATAACACAAGTTATATTGCCCACCTATAAAGGTAGCCCAAGCTTTCAGAGCAGTCTGAGAGAAGAGCAACCAGTCTTTAAACTTAGACTTTTAGCCTCAAATGCATACCCTTTCTATCCTACCACACCATGCCTCCAATAGCTTCTAATTTGGATACAAATGTTACATGAATTGTGGCTGAATCTAGGCATCTCATTTAATTGAGTGTCTCAGTCAATGGGGTAGGAGTGTCGCAGTCTCTTGGCCAGCCTTTAAGCCTAAGACTAGAAGTGTGCATAATGATGAAGACCAGTTTCGCAGTTTTGAGTGGAGAAGGTACTGTAATCATTACAAATAGCCCTCAGGGGAGAGGATTCTCCCAGAGATGGGAAGCATCCCTCATTTCAACAGGAAGACCCTTGTTTTCAGAAGAGTGAGTGATGCCTGCTTCTGACTTTTTGTTCCCACTGCAGAAACACAGGCATGAGAAGAGAGAAGGAGCACTTACAGAGTGGGGAGGAGAGCAGGGCCTGGCAGCCCAGGGAGCCTTGCTTCTCAGCTCACCGATCCACTGGCATTGACTGGTTATCCCTCTGTCACCTCCTATTGCAAGTGAGAAGCGGTGACACTGTGGCCAGACTGTTACAGAGTGGTGGTCCCCCTCAGTGAATCGCTGCTGGGAAAGCCTCTAGCACAGTGCGTGGGGTGATCTAAGAGATTGAATAATTTGTTCTCTGGAAAGTCGCTACCAAATCATCCCAGCAAACAGCCATACAGAAAGATTGGCCTCCCATACATTTCACCTAATTTCCTTCCAAAAGAAATGCTTTCTTAAACTGACAAGTGAAAATAGTACTTGTTTATGGTGGCTGATAGAGGGCCTGTGTAGAACCAGATTCCTACAGAATTACAGATGACCTTGCTGGGCCACCCTAGGAAGGAATGTTTATAGAGACAACCTATCTCCCAAGATAATCAGTCATGCTTTTCAGCCTAGAAAGGAATGCTTATAGAAGAAAACCTATCTCCCAAGATAATCTGTTTTGCTTGAAGCAGTTCATTCCAGGAAAGAGAGACCGACTGCAGAACTACACATAACCCCCATGGCTGCAAGGCATCCCCGTTCTCAAGCCTCTCACCCCACCCCTATAGTGAGTCACAGTCAGCTTTTTCCCTTGGCAGACCTTT
>CABHPH010141806.1:42405-55224 GCA_902168325.1 Peromyscus nudipes | reverse complement strand
GGGACCTGAGTGGATGTGGATGGGGACCTGAGTGGATGTGGATGGGGACCTGAGTGGATGTGGATGGGGACTTGGGTGGATGTGGATGGGGGCCTGAGTGGATGTGGATGGGGACCTGAGTGGATGTGGATGTGGGCCTGGGTAGTGCGAACAACGTCCTCTGGTCTCTCACAAGCTCACGCTTATCTGTGTCTGGTCTTCACCATGGTCAGTAGTGCCAGGGTCCCAGCACCCTTCCCATCAGGTGCTTCATTTGGGCAGGACACTGATCTTTGCATGCCTTCACACCATGGGCCTTACCCACCAGCATCCTATGCTGTTATTTACTTAGCATTTTCTCCTTACATAGCCACAACCTAAGCAGAAATAGCCAGGAAATGGATAGTTTGATATGTCAGTTCTCTCTCTCTCTCTCTCTCTCTCTCTCTCTTTCTCTCTCTCTCTCTCTCTCTCTCTCTCTCTCTCACACACACACACACACACGTAACTTTTAAATGAAAAGGCTAAAATCATACCATTGCCATTAGTGTTTCAGGGAAATCAGTACAAATATGTCCCCCTCCGTAGAAAAGAAGACAATTTTTGAAACTTCAATTAAAAAATTACACTTACTTATTTATTTCAGGGAGGGGAGCATGTGTGTACCATGGCATGGAAGCCAGAGGACAGCTTGCAGGAGTCAGGTCTTGCCTTCCACCATGTGGGACCCAGGGAGTCAGGATATTGGACTTGGTGGCCAGTCCCTTTACCTTCTGAGCCGTCTCTGCAGCCTGACGATGGCAGACACTCAGTGTGTTCAGCCCTTTGACACTACAACATTCGAGGACTGCACAATATGATTTTGTTTTGGGGTTCCATCTGAAGTAATCCTGGGGTGTATGAAGTCCTGTGGGGTTGCCACGGTAGAGACAAAGTTTCTGGGGTGGGTGGGGGATGTCATGGAGTTGGTGTGGTCTCCACCTTATGTCTGTCTGCAAGGCCACCACTCTTCTTCCTGCAGGTCTGGTCTGGGAGCCTTCGGTTATCTGAAGAGTTGCCTGGGTTTGCTGCTTGCTTACGGCAAGGGAAAGGCCCAAACTTGCCGCAGTGAGTTAGGTGGAAAGAACAGACTTTGGGTCAGTGGGTCCTGGCTGTGCTTCCTCCTAGGAGTGTTACTGTGGGTGAGTTCCAGGGTCTCAGGGCTTGGAGCCTGGTCTGCCCCTTAGTGAGATGGGAACGGCAGCATTGGGTAGAGACAGTGAGGCAGGAGCGAGCCAGTGTCAGCTTCTGGTTGTTTGGGAGCCAGGGACCCTTGTGAGCCATTTCGTTTCTGTCCCCAGCCTTGGCTTTGCCGTGGGTCCCGCCTTCTCTGCAACAGGCAGCAAGAGCTGGGCGGAGAAGAGCTAGGTAAGAGGCCTCGTGCCCCATGTCCTGAAGAGTGTGGGGACAGAAGTAGGATATTTGGACAGGCGTCTGGCTTGGGGTGGTCGGCCTATACTATGGGAGGTGAAGGGAGGGGCGTGGGTGTCACGGACTGCAGAGACTGTGTTCCTAACAAAGCACATGCTTTCACCCTCGCTGGCCCCAAAGTTTTGTGGGCATTCCATGATCTCCAACTCCTTATGCCCTAGAGTCCTAGACACAATGTCCCTTCTCTGAGTTATCCTCTTCAGCAGCCGGGGTCTCTCACTGCTCCTCACCTCCCTGTTGAGGGCTTGGGTGTGAGTGTTTTTCCCAGAGCTGGCTCCCTTTCCTCAAAGCTCAGCAGTGGTCAGCAGATGCTGAAGAAGGAGTGATAACGGTGGTGGGTGACGTGGCCAAACACTTGCGATGTGACGCATTTCTTCTGTTCTGCGTCACTCACAAGAGGGGAATCTAGAGCAGTGCCTGGTACATGGTAACCCCTCAGAAAGATTTACTAGGGCTGGGGAGATGGCTCGGTCCATAGATGGTCTGTTGAACAAGCATGGGGACCTGACCTCCCAAAACCCACGGGAAAAAGCCGTGTGTGGCAGAGTGCCTGGAATCCCAGAGCTGAGGAGGTTCAGACAGCAGGCCACCCGCATCTTGCCAGCCTAGCCAAATCAGTAAGTTCAGGTTCAGTGAGGGATGGTGTCTCAAAAAGTGAGCTGGAGAGTTCTGTTGACCTCCGGCCTCTACAGGCATGCACACATGCACACACAGTCACTGAAGTGCAGAGGCTTATCCAGGGTGGGTGACACCAGTGGGCCCGCACTCCTCTTGTGTTTCTTCCCAGGAGTGGTTGCTGGGAAGATGGTGGGTGCTCCACCACCGTCTGAAGAGCTGTTCCCAGCGGTGTTATGCTGCAGTTCTGAGTGTCACACCTGCTGCCTCCTCAGTTTCTCTTGGGTGAGTCTGTCCACTCACCCCCCAGTCACCCAGGGGAGAACTGCCTTGGGCCAGGGGCCCCTTCTGTCCCCTAGGGCAGTGAAGGGCTGGGCGCTGGCCCTGCTACAGCTGCTTGGGACCCAGGAGGAGAGAATCAAAGGCAGGCCATGTGGGCCCCTGCTTTCATCTCCCAGCTTCAAAGAGGTGCAAACAAACCCTGTCCCCATGCCAGGCTCTGCAGCAGCTCGCTGCTTACAGCCTCAGCCTGTCCCTCCCCATCATCTCCTCTCTCCCAGAAAGAAGACAGGGCCCCAGTCCTGGTCCCCGGGTACCCCAGGGGCCCTGAGTACTGGAGGAGCAAGCAGTGCTCGGCAGGTGGCACTGTGCAGCAAAGGGGAGGTCTGTCAGTTAGGGCCAAGGTGACCGAGACCCTTCAGCTACATACTTCTCCATTGTGGGCCAGCCTGGGATCTGGGGCTCACACACTCTGAATAGAACCTTCCAATCAAGAGCTGCACTGCTCAGGATGATGGTCATGAGTGGCTCCTGAGCACCTGAATGGGGCTAGACCAAATGGATGTGTCCCCGAGAGTACAGCGCACATGGATAATGACAGAAGGGCGTGGCAGAGTCCATCGATCATTTTTACATCAGTTCCCCCACTGAAGTGAAAACAATGCATGCTATTGAGTTTAACAATGTTACTAAAGTTAACTTCACCACCAGGTCCCTTTTGCCCCTTTAAATGTGTGTGACAAAGAAGTTGAAAATGGCGCAGGGTCCCTTTATTCCCCTGGGCACATTCGGCTCCAGGCTGCATTCCCATTCTGCAGATAAGGGGTCTGAAGCTCAGGGGGTCTTGTCATGTGGCTCCCAGGTGATGCTCAGGAAAAATCTATGGGATGGATAGGCTGGCGGCTGGGGCAAGAGGTCTCATGCTAGCTTCTGGGGAGACATGGATGAATCGTGTTCATGAGCAGACAGTCCAGAGTCTGGTCCAAAGCCTGGTGGATATGACTGTAGAATCAGATCCCAAGTCTTAGGGACACTTCTGGCCTCTGAACTACAGGGACAGATAGCAAGAGGCTTTTGGGCTCAGAGTCTGGGTTTTGCGTCTTACCTGTTGTATGAGCTTGGATCAGGGTTTGCTTATTTTTGTTTGTTTGTTTGTTTGTTTTGAATCAGGGTCTTATGTAGCCCGGACTAGCCTTAAGCTCACTATGTCGATGAAACGGACCGTGAGTTTTTGGTGAGTTTTTGATCCTCCTGCCTGTACCTCCTGAGTGCTGGAGCTGTAGGTGGGAAAGAGGATTACGTGCCCTGCCACCCACTTGACCTGGTGCTGGGACAGAACAGGGCTTTATGCCCGCCAGCCAAAAATACTCTACTACCCAAGCCACAGCCCTAGGAGACCTAGCCATTCTTAAATCTGTAAGATGAGGGTGATATTAATAATTATAATAATGGAGAATAATAATAATAATAGTGCTTATTATCTCAACTCTTTCCCAGGGAAGCAGGGAGCAGTGCTGTGAGGAATGGAGGGCACCCCTCATTCCACTCACACAAAACAGAGCTTCAGTGGTGAGCACACCGTGTTAAGGAATTAAGTGACACACTGTGACTGTCCTGTGGGACGTGCATCACCCGAGGTCACACAACTGATAAGTGGCAAAGCCAGGGTTTGGGCCCAGGAGCCCCGTGGCAACCCCATTGTTGCTCAGAGAGCAGAGGTTCCCCAGAGAGCTGGAGTCTGACTCTGTCACTATGACCATACCCACCTACCACTGGACTAGGGCTGAGGGCACCAACATGAACTGAAGAGAGCCGTATGCCAGAGGCTGTCACCACATCCAGCAGTGGGGGAAGAAAGACTCTGACTTCCCCTCCAACGTTCCTCTGGGTCCACATGGGCCTTGGGTCCCTTCTCCCAACACTGATTTCCTCCTGCCTTCTGGAACTGTCATTTCTTCCCTGGCCCTCTCCAATCCCATCACTTACTATCCACATGCCATCCATATCCCACGTACCACCGGCTCTGTTCCTGAGGTCCTGTGGTTCCCGAGAGTGACTTTGGGAGTTGGACCGCCCTCAGGTAGACACACCTCTGAGCTGCTCTTCAAGGATCTGGAACAGGACAGAAGGCGCTCAGGGTGCTATTGTGCTGTGCAGCGAGGGTACACGGAAGCTCCCATGGTGGAGTAGAGAGACCAGGCTAATGGGGTTCCTGAAGGTCTGGATGGGATCTAGAAGGCTGTAGTGGGTACTATGAAAGCCCAGGACACCCCAAGAACCAGGGAGAGCAACCACAGTAAAGGTCTGAGGGACAACAAGATGAAACATGTACACGGTGGAGGCCTAGAAGCAAGGTTGGGTCATTGGGGACCCCACTGGGCAGAACTTGCTAAAGGCTGAAGGAGGGGGGGCTGCTCCCACAGCTGGTGAATGGGGGTTCCCAGAGGTGGTAGCAGGAAGTGAGTCAATTGGAACCAAACAGGGCCAATGGGAACCAGATGTGATTAGGGTCGGGGGCTCTGGCAGGGGGAGATGTTTTCCCTTTCCTTCCAAGCTGTGGCTGGGGGAAGGGGAGAGGTGCAGCCTGCTGCTGTGTTCTCAGCCCCACCCCCACTCTATCTGCACCTTTGGCCCAGTGTGGCATGGGAGCTTAAGACAAAGCACCAGTCCTTGATGGCAAGGAAAGCTAAGCTTTAGGGGGTGGGTGGTGGTGGGTTCCCAAGGTGCCCCACAGACAGGAACCTCCCACCCTGGCCTCTGCCTGCAGCTGTAGGCGTTCTTGTGGGGACTCAGGCTCTCACTCTAATTGCTTGCTGGTACTGCAGGTTCCTTGCTGGTTAGCCTTAGAATATAAGCTCTGTGCTTGGTTTTGGATGCTTCTTCCAGGAAGTCCTCTTGGGTCCTTAGGTTGGACCAAGTACCCAATCTGGATTCCCAGTGCCCTTAGTGTATTTTCTTGTTTCGGTTTTGTTTTTTGTTTTGTTTTGTTTTGAGACAGGGTCTTGTGGTTAGCCTGGAACTCACTGTGTAGATCAGTTGGCCTTGAGCTTGACATAATCCTTCTGCCTCTACTTTTTAAGTGCTGGGATACAGATGTGCACTACCATGCCCAGCTTCTTTCTGTGTTCTGTTTACTGGTTGATCGACTGAGACAGCGTCTTCTGGAGCCCAGGCTGGCCTTGTTGCTATGTGGTTGAGGATGATCTTGAACCTCCAACCCTCCTACTTCCACCTCCTAAGTTGGTGGTTCTTAACCTTGGGGTGTCACATAGCAGGTATTTACATTACAATGCATAACAGTACCAAAATTACAGTTATGAAATAGCAATGAAATAATTTTGTGGTTGGGGGTCACTGTAACAAGAACTGTATTAAGGGGTCGCAGCATTAGGAAGGTTGAGAACCCCTGTTTAGGTGCTGAGATCACAGACATGTACCACCACACCTCATTTACATGGTGCTAGGGATGGAACCCAGGGAGCATACATGCTTGGTATTGAACCCTGGGCCTGTACTTGCTGGGTAAGCACTCTGGTAGCAACCAAGCTGCATCATCAGCCCTCCATGGATTTTATGGCACAGGATTTTAATTCCTTTAAGTGAGTCACTTAGAATCCCTGTCCTCATCTACCACTCTCAGCACTGAGGCCAGGCACAGAGCCTGTAGCCACACCCCCAGACCTCTGTTGCTGTGGAATACTCCTTATGTACACTGTGAAAATGTGTTGCTCTCATTGTTAATAAAAAGCTGATTGGCTGATAGCTAAGCAGGATTTTCGGGGCAGAGAGAATGCTGGGAAGAAGGAGAGCAGAGTCTCAGGAGTCAAGAGGAGTCGTCAGTCAGACATGGAGAGGAAGCAGGAGGTATAAAATAAAAGAGAAGTAACTTCATGTGGTGGGATGAAGATTAATATAAATAGGTTCATTTAAGTTGTAAGAGTTAGCTAGTAACAAGCCTAAGCTATTGGCCGAACGTTTATAATTAATATTAAGTCTCAGTATGGTTATGTAGGGAACAGCTGGCAGGACAGAACTGATTGGTGATCTGGATGGAAAACTCTGCCTACATCCCTTATGCCCACTTTCCAACTCTCTCTACTTCTGGGGTCACTTTGAAACACACATACATACATATACACACACAGAGACAGACACACAGAGAGAGGAGCCATTCACCAGTTAGTGCTTACTACAAAGAAAAAAAAAAAGGCGAACCAGCGTGGCTGTGGTGGCACACAACTTTAATCCCAGCACCCAGGAGGCAGAGGCAGGCAGCCCTCAGAGTTTGAGGCCAGCCTGGTCTACAGAATGAGTTCCAGGACAGCCAGGGCTACACAGAGAAACTCTGTCTCGAAAAACCAAAACCAAAACCAAACCAAACCAAACCAAAACAAAAATTGGCAAACCACACAGAAGCATAGAACACAAATGTGAAAGGTCCTCTTGCCTGTACTGGCCCCCAGGCCCTTCCCAACCATAGCGACCACTGTTTGGCTTAGTGCAGGACTTTCAAATCCTGTGTGTACATGTGTTAAAAATACAACATCAAACTTGCCATTTTTACTATTGTTAGGAATACAGTTCAGTGGCATCAGGGATGTTCACATTGCTGTGGGCTCATCACCAAGGTCCATCTCTAGTTCCTTTCCATCTCCCACTGAAAGGCTGCTCAGGGCAGAATTTGCTCCCTGCCACCCCTCCCAGCCCCCTGCTTTACTTTCTGCCTCTGTGAAGCCTGAACACTCTGGGCGCTTCATAACAACAGAATCACATCTCTACCTTCTGTGTTTGGACCGTGTCACCTAGGGGACTACCCCCAAGACTCCCTGTGTTACAGCGGGTGTCAGCATTTCCTTCTAAATCTTTTTTTTTTGGATAGAGTAGCTCAGTTGGTAGAGTGTTTGGCAAGCATGTACAATGCCCTGGATCCCCACCCCCAGCATAGACTGGGTGTGGTGGTGCACGCCTCCCATGCTGGCATGAATAGGTATCCTGGCATGTCTAATAGGTATGTGCAGAATATATGCTGTTCGAACACAAAGCATGTCTCCCTCTTTTATTTTATGTGCATGTCTACACATGTGTTCATGTACATATGTATGTGCATGTTCATGTATGTGCTGGGCTGGTACATGTGTATACATAAACATGTGGAGGTCAGGGGATAAATCAGGTGTCATCTTGAGGAATGTTGTCTACCTTCTTTGAGGCAGGTTCTCTTGTTGGCCTGGAGCTCCCTGGTTACACTAGACTGGCTGGCCAGTGAGCACCAGGATCCATCCTCCTGCCTCTGCCTCCTCAGCACTGTGTGCACCCCCAGGCCTGGCATTTTTTCATGGGTTCTAGGGATTGAACTCAGGTCCTCAGGCTTACAAGGCAAGCACTTTATGGATTCTGATCCCTTGTCTGAGCCCCTAAAATGTGTTTCTTATTCTGAAGTCCTGGTCAAGAATTCTGAAAAACGCTGCCTTCATTTTGGCATCAGCCTAGTTCCCTAACATGACAAGGATACTCTGGCTCTAAGCTCTGACCCACATGGGTCCGCCTATCAAGGTGCACCCTTCTTTCACTCTTTGCCTAAATCTTTCTTCATTTTTCAAGTCTCTGGGGGGCGAGAGAGATGGCTCAGTGGGTAGGAACACTTGTTCTGCAAGTGTAAAGACCTGAGTTCAGATCATAAAAGGCCAGGCACAGCTCCATGTCTGTAACCCAGTACTGGGTGTTAATGATAAGTGGCTCCTGAGAGCTGGCTGACTAGTGACCTCACCGAAGGAGTGAATTCTGGTTCTGTGAGAGATCTTGACTTAAGGCAGTGAAGTGGAGAGCAATAGAAGGTAATCAATGTCCTGTTCTGGCCTCTGCTTGTGCACATGGGCATGCACACATGTACCCCCTCTCCCCAAACACACTCAAAACTGCTCCAGTGCTACCTTCTCTGGGAGGCCCCCTTTGCTCCACAGACCCAGGGACCTCTCTCTTCTGAGCTTCTGCAGCATTTTATAGGCCCTAGATCCTTTGACAGTGGTCAAGTACCCATGCTCTCCAGCATGGGTGACCAGGCCTCTTGATCCTGAAGTAAGCATCTTTAGGAGCCCCACCACCACCCACAACTTGTCCCATGTGGGTACGTGAGATTGTGTGTAATGGTGCACTTGCTTGTAGAAGGGTCAAGGCCAGGTCTGCTGAGTACTGCTGGGGTAACACTGGTGCCAGTGTTAGTGGTGATACACTAGTGATAGAAACTGGTGGTCATCACAGGGGACAGTTTCATAATCATGAGGCCACCTGATACTTTTAGATTTGAGGCACCTCTTACATTACGCTCTCCCAAGCTGGAAATCAGAAATTCACTTTTCCAGATTCCCTTGCAGCTAGGATAGATCCATGTGACCTAGCCTCTACCAATCAGGTACAGCCTACTATTTTTACTTGAAGAGTCACTAGGCTGGCTCGGTGGTGATCAGCTCCTGTAGGAGCTTGGTAGATTTATAACCAGACACTAGAGGTGGTGGTGAAGGGGTCATGGCGGGGCACCCCTGACACCTTGGTGGATTGAATTGTCTTTCTTGTGCTCAGAGACAGCAACAGATATCTCTTCACCAAAGCAGCCCTGGATGCCTGGCCATTTTCCACATATGCGTCAGGAGAATGTGGTGGTTTGAATGAGAATGGCCCCCAGAGGCTGATAGATTTCAATACTTGGTCTCCAGTTAGTGGAACTGTTTGGGAAGGATTAGGAAGTCTGGCCTTACTGAAGGAGATCTGTCACTGGGGGTGGGCTTTGAGATTTCAAAAGACTTCTGCCGTTCTCCATGTGCTGTCTCTGCCTCCTACTTGCAGGCCTGGATGTGAGCTCTCACCTGTTCCTGCCACCATGCCTTTGCTCTGCCATCATGGACTCTTAACTCTCTGAAACTGCAAGCCCTGTTAAACATTTTTTTTAATAGGTTACCTTGGCCATGGTGTTTTGTCACAGCGACAGAAAAGTGATTGAGACAGTGCGTGACCCTCCACACCCCACATCCCCCCCCAAAAAAATACAAAGTTTTTTTTTTTAAAAAGACTTTATTTTTATTTGTGTTTCTCTGTGTGTATACCATATGTGTATGAGTATTTTCAGAAGCCCATGGAGGGCTCCAGATCCCCTAGAGCTGGATTTATAGGCAGTTATGAGCAGTCCAACATGAGTGCTAGGAACTAAACTCTGGTCCTCTGGAAGAACAGCAAGTGCTCTTAGCTACGGAACCATCTCTCCAGCCACTCATCCCCATTTTTTTTTCTATAGGGTTATTGGAATAATATTTACAGACAGTAAGATTTGTAAAGCCGGCATAGTGGTGCATGCCCTTAATCCCAGCACTTGGGAGGCAGACACAGGCGGTTCTCTGTTCAATGCCAGACTGGTCTACAGAGTGAGTTCCAGAACAGCCAGGGCTACACAGAGAAAACTTGTCTTGAAAAACAAAACAATAGCCGGGTGGTGGTGACGCATGCCTTTAATCCCAGCACTCGGGAGGCAGAGCCAGGCGGATCTCTGTGAGTTCGAGGCCAGTCTGGGCTACCAAGTGAGCTCCAGGAAAGGCGCAAAGCTACACAGAGAAACCCTGTCTCGAAAAACAAAAAACAAAAAAACAAAAAAAAAAAAGAAAAAAAGAAAAAGAAAAAGAAAGAAAAACAAAACAAAACAAAATTTTCAGAAACTTTGTGAGCAGGAGGTTAAGCCAACGAATGCCTTGGTCCTGAGTTCTTTCCAGACAATTCCCTATTTATTCACACTCTTTGGATTTTGGCCTTTGATGTGTAACTACTAGAACCCCATGGAAAGATGTGCTACTGGGCAGTTTTTCTCAGCTCTGGCGCCGACTGCATATTGGCAGGCTGATGTTGGCCATGGTAGAAGTATTTACACCAGAGAAATTGGCAGTGCCACAAATCTGGGTTTGATTGATTGCTTTGCTTATTGTCTAGACAGGAGACATCAGCGGAGGGAAGGTGAACAGTGCTGATGAAATTTAAAAGTATGTCGTTCCTACAGCCATTCACTCTGAACAGCACAAGCAAGCAAGCCTGTGAGTATATGCGTGCGCGAGCACACGCGCGCGCGCACACACACACACACACACAATCAAGGAACTTTCAGGATTATTCTTTCCTGATCTAAAAACCATCATCTGATTCAGCAAAGTGTCACTCACGTGCATGATGAGCGAATGAAGTTCGGACATATGTCTTTGTTGTTTTCTTCTTGTCAGGTGATGGCTCCTTAAATAGTTCCCGCACCGCCATTCAGCAGACAGAACTGAGCTTTATGGCTGACCATGGTGAGGGGGACATTACATCTGTAGGGCCCTGGGAGGGCCTCCGTGTGAGGATGCAAAGCTGGAGTTGATTGAAAACTGGACGCTTGCTTTAAGGAGGGTTCTTCTGAGCCAGGTGTGGTAGTATACTCAGGCTGGCCAAGGGCTGCACAGTAAGACCCTGCATCAAAAAGAAAGAGAGAGAGAGAGAGAAAGAGAGAGAGACAGAGACAGAGAGACAGACAGAGAGATAGAGAGACAGACAGAGAGACAGAGACAGAGAGACAGAGAGACAGAGACAGAGAGACAGAGAGAGACAGACAGAGAGACAGAGAGACAGAGACAGAGACAGAGAGACAGAGACAGAGAGAGAAGAGTCTTTCCATACTGAAGTTTGACGAGGGTCACAAGAGAACACTGCAGGATTGCTGGAGAGAGCGAATTATAGGCACCACCCCGTTTGTTGCTGGAGACCCCCGGCTTTGCGCATGTTTGGTGAGCACTCTTTCACTGAGCCATACTCTCAGGCTCATAAAACACAGGGTATTGTTTATTGTTTGTTTGTTTTTGGTCTCATTATGTGGCCTGGCTGTCCTGGATCTCACTCTGTAGACCAGGCTGGCCTCGAACTCACAGAGATCCACCTGCCTCTGCCTCCTGAGTGCTGGGATCAAAGAAGATCACTACTATGCCAGGCCCGGTGTCCCTCTTTAATCCCAGAGCTAGGGAGGCAGAGACAGGAGGATCACAGAGCTCAATGGCCGGTGAGTCTAGCCAAATCATGACCTCCAGGCTCATTGACAGACTGTTCTCAAAAAATTAATATGGAAGGCTAGGGAGATGGTTCAGTGGGTAAAGGGTGCATGTTACCAAGCTGGAAGACCACCGTTCAATCCCAGGACCCACAGGGTGGGAGGAGAAAACTGATCCTGAAAGTTACCCTCTGACCTCCACATGTGTGCCTTGGCACACATGTGCACACTTATATAAGTGAATGAATGAATGAGTAAATGAATGCAGTTAAAAAAAAAGATGGAGTGAGATCACCTGACGTCAACCTCTGGCCTCCACATGTGCACATACACAAACGTATAAAAGCTATACTGTCCCGCCCCCAAATCTATTGATTTAACGTTATCAAAATTCCAGTGGCCTGGCAGGAGAGGGATGCCCAGTGATGGAACATGTGCTTAGCACGCATGACGCTCTGAGTTCAGTTCCCAGAAAAAGAAAATTAATAGTCTTTCAGGCAGATCACAGAAAAGAAAGAAAGTAGGAGGAAATCAATTGAAGAAGATACCTGATACCAACCTGACCTCTGACCTTCACATGCACATGCATACAAGGGCACAAGCAGCCACATTCATGGACACACACACACATACACACACACACACACACACACACACACACACACACGTATTCAAAGACTCCTGTGTAAGGGTGTCCATTGCGATATTGTCTATTGTAGGGGGAAAAAATGAAATATCTTGAATGTCCATCAACAGGAGAATGGTGGGATAAGTAAATAAATAAATGAAATACGGTGGAATAATAATAATAAAAAAAAGTCTGTCCACGTTGTGAAATACTATGCAGACTTCAAAAAGAATGAGGTAGATCTTTATGGCTAGTCAAGAGAGGAACTTTAACGATACATGGCGAAATGTTAAAAGCAACTCGAAACAATACACGCAAGCCCATTTATAAAAATGTACACAGACATTTGTTTGCACATGCAAAGCAAATGTCTGGAGCCACACACGCAGAGCGATGAATAGAGTTATTTCCAAAAGAGACTTTTCTCTGTGAGTGCTTCTGATCTCCTTGAGTTCTTTGCCTTGAGCAGTGACTTTAATCTAAAAATAAAAACCACACACAACCACACACACAAGGTGAGGTGCGGTGAGCTGATTCTCTTCCTTTAGAAATCAGGACATGGAGGCACAGAGGGGCGGTGCTGTCTTGACTTGCCCAGGTGGAGAGCCCAGGGAGCCACAGCGAGGAACTAGCTGTGTAGAAGTCTCCTGTCTGGCTTCCCAAGCTTTGCTCCACCCCGCCCTATTCAGAATCCAGGGCTCCTATTTTCTTGCTTGTACCCCTGGCCAAGCTGCCCTCAGCCTGCTCAGCCACAGAGGAGGTGGCTGGGGGTTGTGGTCTGGGCCACATCAATTTTGCC
>CABHPH010141806.1:27500-42305 GCA_902168325.1 Peromyscus nudipes | reverse complement strand
GGTGGCTGGGGGTTGTGGTCTGGGCCACATCAATTTTGCCTCTGGTCTATGTTTTTCCCTTGTGGAGTTCCCCAAACCCAGTGACTGGGTGGAGGGTGGGTGGTGGAGGGTGGGTGGTGGGCGGGGCTGATGCAGACTGTGGACCAGAATGCTGGAGGATGAGGTCCAGCTGCTACAGCTGCTACAGCAGAACTTAATAATGCTTACTCTTAGGGGCTGGCAGGATGGCTCAATGGTTAAGAGCACACACTGTCTGGTAGTCTAGAGGGTTGGGTTTGGTTTCTTAAGGTGGCTCACAACCAACTGTAGCTCCAGTTCTAGGGGATCTGACACTCTTTTCTGGTCTCCATGGGCACCAGGCACACGTGTGGTACACATCCATCCCTGCGGACAAACATTCATACACATATATTGTTTAAAATAAAAGAGTACTGATTCTCAGGTTTTACCCCAAATCTCAGGTTTTAACCCAAATCTGCTGTCCCTTGATTCCAAATCTGAATCCTTTGATGAAGGAAATGAAGCCTGAGTTTTACAGGGCCTGGGGCACAGTTCAAAGCTGTGTTTCTCAACTCTTTCCTCTCTCCCTCAGCTGGGTGCTTAATAAAATAGACATCCCCGCAAAAGTACCCGGCCAGAGACGGGTGTGTCTTAGTATTGGTAGTGTTGATATTGTTTCAAATCATGCTGACAAACTTTTTATTATTATTACTAGTGCGTGTGCACATACACGTACCAAGACACACATGTGGAGCTGGATCCCTCTTTCAACCTTCATATTGGTTCCAGGGATTGAACTCAGGTTGCCAAACTAAGGCACAAGCACCTTTACCCACGGAACCATTTCACTGGCCACCAAATGACTTTAACGTGCCGGTACCCGATTCTTAAAACTACTGGTCTCCCATTGAAATTCCATCAGTATCTCCAGGCTGGGACACTGACACCTGCAGATTCCTCTGATGACTGGAACATTCAGACAAATCTGGCGTGTTGTGGCCGCAGCATCAGAACCGACGGGGAACTTGGTAGAATTGCAGATTCCCACCCACACCCACAGTGTAAGGGCCTGCACTTTATTTTCTTTCTTTTTTTTCCTTTAAATATTTCTGTAGATTTACTTATTTATTTCATTTTATATGTATGTTTTGCCTACATGTGTGTATGTGTACCACGTGTGTGCCTTTCATCTGAGGAGGTCACAGATGGTGTTAGATCCCCTGAAACTGTGGTTACAGATGGTTGTGAGCCTCCATGTGGGCACTGGGAATCGAACCTGGGTCTTCTGAAAGAGCAGCCAGTGCTCTAAAGTGCTGATCCATCCCTCCAGCTTCCCCCCCATCCCCTGCCTATTTGGGACAAGATCTTGCTATGGAGCCATGGCTGGCTTGGAACTTGATATGTAGCCCAGGCTGGCCTCGAACTCACAGAGATCTCCCTGTCTCTGCCTCCCGAGTGCTGGGATTAAAGGTGTGCGCCACAATGTCCACCTTTCTTCCTTTCTTCCTTCCCTCTCCCTTCTCCCTTCCTTCCTCCCTTCCTCTCTCTCTCTCTCTCTCTCTCTCCTTCCTTCCTTCCTTCCTTCCTGTCTTTTTCTTTCTTTCTTTCTTTCTTTCTTTCTTTCTTTCTTTCTTTCTTTCTTTCTTTCTTTCTTTTTTCAAGACAGGGTCTCATGGGTTTCAGAATGGCCTCAAACTCAAAATGCAGCTGAGGATGTCCTTGAACTTCTGGCCCTCCTGATTCTGGCACCTACCCAGTGCTAGGATTACAGGTGTGTATTACTATTCCACCATGTAGTGCTGGGGATGGAACCCCGGGCTTTATGCCCAGAATCTGGGCCTTAGGACTCCCACAGAGGGCTAGAGAGATGGCTCGACAGTTAAGAGGGTTTGCCATTCTTACAGAAGACCTGGGTTCAGTTCCCAGGAAGCACATTAGGTAGCTCACAACAGCCTGTTACTTGAGGTCTAGGGGTCTGGTGCCCTCTGACTTCCATGGGTACCTGCACACACAAACTCACACAAGCACGTGTGTGTGTGTGTGTGTGTGTGCATGCATGTGTGCATGTGTGTATGTATATACATGTATGTATAGTAACATTAAAATGATATACTTGAAAAAAGATCTCTGATGATTTGAATATACATCATGGCTGGAGATGCTTAAGAGTGCTAAGCTTCAGGAGGATAAGTTTAGTGAGCGCAACACTCAACATTAGAATTACCTGGAAGTTTAAACCACTCCCTACACCCAGGCAGCACCCAGACAGTCTCAATCCTGGACATGTGTGGTTCTAAATAAAGTTTGCAGATGCATCCTGTGTGAGGCAGGAGGACTACCACGCAGAGGGCGCAGCTGGGACTGGCGTCGGGCTGAGGATGGTGTTTGAGGGATCTGGTCTTTGCACAGGCAAGGGGTACTTGCTGGTGTGGGCTCAGCCTGCATTTCATTCTGCTTCCCAGCATCCCAGGACGGGGACGTGCTCCTCCCAGCGCAGCTTCCTGGTCTGTGAAACAGAAAAGAGTTCCCTTTTTAATTCCTTTCTCTTTCTTCTTCTTCTTCCCTCTCCCCTTCCCTCCCTCTTTTTTCCCTCCCCCTACCTTTTTTTCAAACAAGATCTCCTGTAGCCCAGGATAGTCTTGAAGTTTTTATGTTGTCAAGATGACCTTGAATTCCTGATCCCCCTGTCTCCATCCCCCCAGTGCTCGTCTTACAGGCATTCGCCAGCACCCCCAGTTGATGCAGTTTTGGTGGTTGACCATGGGCTTGGTGCATGCTAGGTACGCACCACCAACCTCTGTCCCCAGTCCATACCAAAGATTTCTTAGGACAGCAGTGAAGGTGTTTCACAGCCCATTCACAGCACCCCAGAACTCCCGTGGGGTGGTGCTCACTTGTAATCCCAACCTTTGAATGCTGAGGCTGAGGTTTCCATTGGTTTCCTGTAGGCTCTCAGGGACGGAGGGGTGTGTGGCTTTACAGATGGTCCCTTAGAAGTTTCCAGAGGTTGTGTGAGGAGGGACTGGACTGCCATGAGAAATAAGGAAGTTAGAGTTAAGAATGAGACGGTCAGAGACATGCGGGTGATATCTGCGTCCCACCTAAGCATTTTCTGGACTCACTGAACCCTCTGAATGGCTTGGCTAAGCTCACCCCCTTCCCACAATGCATCCTGAGCAAAGGAGGTAGGAGCCTGTCTTCTCTGGCCTAGGTGTTTGGGGACAGGAGAGCAGAGTGGGGTCACTTGGCCAGTAGGAGTCTGCCCCACAGGTGGGCTATGGCCTTGGCTCAAAGCTCACAACTTCTTTAACAAGATCAGCGCGCCCCCCTTCTTCCTTGGCTCCCCCGCCCCACCCCTAGAGACTGGTAATTGGTAGACAAAGGAATTTCAGACAGTTGGGGACCTGCGTCCTTGAGTCCCTGAAAACATGCTATTATTAATTAAAGACTCTGGCTTCGGCGGGGCCTGGGCCTGCCTCTTTCTGGCTGGGCCTCAGACTTACGTCTCTTCAAGACGTCTCTTCTTGCTAAATTTTTCAGTGTTTTTAACATCAGACTGATGTTACGTATAATTACCAACTTTGCACCCAAATTATATTTGACATGGCTTGTGTGGGAAATTAGACCATTTCAGTGCCTACAAATTCACCTGGGAAGCCGAGGCAGGCGTGCAGGCGTGCTGGGGGAAGTCATTTAAATATTACATGTGCCCTCCTGGAAATGCCAAAACTCTTCAAACTGCCAGGGAGAATCTGGTCTCCCCCTCTGTTTGCCCCCACAATGTTAGGAGGGCTCTGACGGTGGGAGGCAGGGTCCTGCACATAGGGACAGTTACAAGGACCAGCGGTGGCTTGATGGGTAGGGGAGAAACCTTGGTGGCAGCTGTGTGGGGACTGACTTCTCTCCTCTTCCCTCTTGACTCCACCCCTCCCCTGTCTATGCCCATGGAAAGGAGGCTCCACCTTCTCTAGACCATGGTGAAGGGTAAGGCACAGTGCACCCGGACCTCAAGCTTTCCTGGGACCTGGAACCTTGGGGCTTGGGGCTCCGTGGGTGAATCTCAGTGGAAGAAACGAATCCCCTCAAGGGATTTTGCCTTGTCATTGAATTTCCACAAATCCTAAGTGTGACTGCTAACCATCCCACTGGGCACTGGGGATTTGGAGCCAGGTGTGAGAGCTCAGTGGCTAGAGAACTCCAATGGGCAGGGAGCCCCGGATCTGATCCCCGCACCTCACAAGCTTTATGTAGTGGTGCACACCTACAGGCCCAGCACTCTGGAGGTGGAGGCAGGGGGATCAGAAGTTCGAGGTCGTGGGCTGGGGAGATGTCAGGAGGATAGTGTCAGGTAGATCTCTGAAACTCATTGGCCAGTCAGTCGTTGTTCCTTTGCTGATGGAGGTTGTGGCGGCAAGGGAGACCCCACTGGCTCCTGGGTACTGCCACTTGGGCTGGTGACATTAGAGGTGCAGCAGCTGGGGTGGAGGAGAGACCCAAAGCCCGGTGTGGGGGCTCCAGGTGGGGTGCCTCACCTCCCTCCCTTCCTGCACACTGACCCCTGTACCTGGCTCTGCAGCGGAGGGCTGGCCCTCTGGTGAATGTCCTCGCTCTGCACTGGGAGGCATTAGGCCCCCCGTAGAAGCAAAGGAAAGAAAGAGTGGGCAAGTCAGAGGCTGCTGCTGGCCCTACTACCTGGGACTGGGCCAGTCCAGAAAGAACCAGAGAGAAGACAGCTAGGCTTGGAAAGGAAACCACAGGAAAGGGTCTCCAGGGAGACCCCGCCCTGGGCCTCAGGAGGTCTTGTGTGCCAAGAGGGGTGGAGCTATGAGCCCCTTGGTTGTCAGGGGCCCTCAGCCAGGACGGCCTCTGCCCCTTAGTATGTGACTAGGACCTAGGTCTTCCTATCTCCCTTTTTTCTATTCTCTTTCCTCCCCTACAAGAGAGGTCAGTGTCACTACATCTGTGTTTGAGCCATACGGCAGCCAGTTACCCTGTCCCAAAGAGACCTACAGAGACGCCGCTGGCCCCCTCTCCCCGCCCCTTTCCAGTATGTATGGATGTGTGTGCCCCGCAGGGCGTGGGGCATGGGGTGGGGGAGCGATGTGCTCTGTGTCTCCTTTCCTGGCTTTTGGACAGAGCTTTTGGATGGCGTCAATGGGCAGCCTGACATGCTGAGTTCAGGGCCTGGGTCATCGAAACACCACACACTCTCGTCTTGTTCTTCAACATCGGTCCCTAGAAGCCTATGCCACACTGTGAGGAAGTCCTGTGTGCAGACCTCCGTGGGAGACCATGCGTGCTGGAGTTTTCAGCCAGAAGCCCAGGTGGGGCCAGACCTGTGAGGGACCTTCAGAGGGCTCCATCCACCCCGGCACCGCCAGAGTCGCCCTAGCCAGGTCCTGGGATGGTGCAGCACATAGGCTCTTTTCGCTGTGCCTGATCCCAGCCCCTGGCTCATGGTGTAGTATCATAAAAAGGCTGTTTTCACGCCAGCTGTTTGGGGTTGGTGTATCTTGCAGCCCTAGTTGGTGGCTCAGTTTTCCCTGGACTCCCCTCCCCACCTGTCCCTCCCACGAATATCTAGAGTCTAGAGTTTGGCAGTACACTGTGATAATTCCTGCATTTCTGCTTTGGTCATGCAATCCCCTGCCTGGAGTGCCTGTCCTTCGTTCTCTAAGGCAGAGTTAGCTCAAGGCAGTGGAAGTAGTGTACCTCCAGGACACTGCCCCCACCTCCTGTGTCCGGCTTAGATGTTCTTCCCCTCCCTCCCACCAGCCTTAAAACCTCCGCCACTGATTTCTGCTCATTTTCCTACTTTCACGCCTCACCAGGCTGTGAGCTCTTGTGGGAACCTCCCAAGGGTCTTTGCTTCCAGCCTGGCCAGTAGGGCTCAAAGAATGTGCTTCACTCCTGGGGACTCAGAGGCTGTACATGGAGTGTGGGTGGGGTCCATCTTCCTGCCTGCAGAGAGCCATTACTGTAGGGACTTTTGTGAATGCCAGTCCTGATCTGGACTCAGTTTACCCCCCAGGAGTATGTTGACGACAAGGAGGTCAGGGAGCCTACAGCTTGTTTGTTCAGGGATCATCTGAGAGAATGAAACAGCTTTCATCACCAGACTGACCACATGGGGATAGAGGGAAGAAATATGGAGGGAAACTCCTTCTCTTGCTTCCAGGCGCCTTCGCCTGGAGGTTGGTGACACCCAACAGAACCCAACTCCTCAGTTTCCTCATCTGAAGAATGAACACAACAGTCAAGCAGTCGCCATGGGGGATGGGCACAAGGACATGAAGACAGACGACACAGGCAAAGGACTCCCAGAGGTGACTGGTACTTGACACATGGAACATGCTCCCTTAACGTGGCAGCCACTACAGATGCCCAGTGATACGGGCCAAGCACTCTGCGGAGGTGATTAACCCTTGCTGGACAGGGAAGGCACCGAGGCTCAGGAAGATTATTTGACTTGTGTATGAACACGGAGTCATGAAGCAATGGTTCTGAAAATCAGAAAACAGGTCTGCCTGACCTGAGGTCCCCACTTCCTGCCACCTCCCTGTACCACCCCCGCCGCCCTCACCCCTGAGCCCCAGGCCTGGGCCAGAACTGTAACAGCAGATAGCTCTGCAGAGAGAGCTAGGCACAGGACGGCTCATCATGGTTTGTTGTTGTTGTTGTTGTTGTTGTTGTTGTTGTTGTTGTTGTGTGTGTTTGTGTTTCTGTTCGTGGATGCCAGAGATCACCCTCTGGTACATTCTTCAGGAACTGTCCCTTTTGGTTTGAGACAGGGTCTTTCAGTGGGGTTTGGGGCTCACCGATTAGGCTAAGCTAGCCAGCCAGTCCCCCATCACCCCTGGCCCAGCACCAGGATTACAAATGTATACCATCATGCTTGGCTTTTTTATCTGGGTGCTGGGGCTCAAACTCAAGTCTTCTTGCTTACACGTCGAGCATATTACTAATTAACTTTCTTCTCTTCCCTCAGCCTGTAATTGTGTGGCAGAAGAGAGAGGTAACTCCCTGGATTCTGTTCCACACCTCAGGTCAGAGCTCCCTGGATTCTGTTCCATACCTCGGGCCTCAGGGATGAACCGTCAGAGTGCAAGGTGACTCCAGAGGGCTCCTGATCCTGACCTGTGCATAGACTCAAAGCCCCTCTCACCCCAGCTCTGACAGGCAGAGATGAGGGGTAACCCTGCCAGGTGGGGGTGGGCTAAGAGGAGTCGGTGAGTGACATTTTCCCCTGTAATGACAGCTTTAGCTGTTGGTGGCAATGACAGCCCTTGTTGGGGGCCCTGCACACCCACACGCAGGCATAGGAGCACCGCCCTACTCCTGGCTCCCATGCCCCCAGCCCTGAAGACACAATCATGCTCAGAGGTCTCTGTGCAAACATCGTGAACCCTCACAGACACATGGCTTTCAACAGCCAGACACTGCGCCTCTTTCTAGGCTCAGTCCTGAGCTACTTCTGTCCCGTGTGTGTGTGTGTGTGTGTGTGTGTGTGTGTGTGTGTGTGTGTGTGTTGAGGAAGGTGTGGTGGGGTCTGGAGAAACCTCCTTGGCTTGCTTAGTGGAGCAGTCTCCTGGGAGCTGACGTTATTTCCAAACATCTCCCGTCTTCCCCGGGTTCTCATTCAGTCCCAGGGACAAGCCCAGGAGAGGGTAGCTCTTTTCTTTTTAGCCAAAACAGAGTCAAGGAGAGGGCTGGCTGCTCTGCCGGAGTCACGCAGCTAGACAAGTGCAGGTGGAGAAGCCCTACAGCATGAGATGGACGGGTCTGTGGGGCAGGCTCAGACCACCCTGTTCTGTCACAGCCTCCTCTTCCCCTTCTGCCCCGTGCTCTGTCCCCAAGCACCTTTTTTTGTGGGGTTCATTTAAACACACCGACATTCTGGTTGTTTCTCTGCCCTCTCCTCTTTCACCTGCCCCTCCCCCACAGCGTGAGCCATTTGCCATTTCCACACACAGACCCAAACCCAGACCCAGACACACACAGACCTAGAAAGACACACACACCCAGACACAGACATGTACACAGATACACACACATACAGACACACATGCACAAACACAGACACACACAGAGACACACACACATACACACACACATACACACAGACACAGACACACATACACATACACACACATACACACACACATATGCACACACACAGACACACACACAGACACAGACACACACACATACACACATACACACACACATACACACACACACGCACACACACGCACACACACACGCACACACATACACACACATACATACATACACACACACACACAGACATGCACACAGATACACGCATACAGACACACATGCATAAACACAGACACATGTACACATAGACACACACACACACACAGACACACACAGACACACACAGACACACAGACACACAGACACACACACACACACACACACACCATGTCTGGCTCACGCTAGGGACCAGGAGGGACTCCAAGAACAGGTCATTCCTGCTGCTTTGGGGTCTGAAGAGGAGACACTTGTAACTGTAAGAGGTGGTGAGGTGGGGTGGGGAGGGCAGAGCGCTCCTTCAGGCCTCCATGCTGGTGTCCAAGCTAGGAGGGCATGGTGGCTTCTGGGTTGAGCACAGAGCATCCTGGAGGTGATCACTCCCTGTTTTATCATTCGAGATGGCTTCTAGGTGGGTAGGGGCACTTCTTAGGTGTATGCTGACCTCAGACAAAGCCAGGCTTCTGACCCTTCCTTACTTCTCTGGTGTCTGTCCCAACCCAGACCCTGTTCCCATCTACCTGGTCAGGTCAGTCAGTGTCCACACCCGCCACTAGGTGGCACTAAGTGCCCTCAAACTGCAGGGTAAGGTGCCCTAGAGGGCTAGGGTGGGGTAGGGGCTGATCCCAGCACCCTCTGTTGTGTCTCTGTCCCAGTATCCCCTTCCTTGAGTGACACAGAAGGCCCTAAGAGTGCAGTAATAAAGGCTTTTCCTGTTACCCTTGCAGATGTTGTAAAGGCCCATGAGGTAGACGCTGTTCTTGTCCCCAGTTTACAGATCAGGAAACTGAGGCTCGGGCAGGTTAACATAGTAGATCTGGAAATCACAAGCTTCTGACCTGGGTTTCATTAAAACCTACTGTTTCCTGAATGCTCTCCCCAAGGATCAGAGGCCTCAGTTGAACCCTGGGGCCCTAGAGCTGGTCCACAGTGCCAAGGGAAGCCTTTCAGGAGAGAGACTGGATTGAGGGGTTTCAGTGGCCTGATAGGAGGGGAACCCAGGGCTGCAAGCTGGTGGGGGGGCTGAGGACGTCTTCAGGCTCTCCTCTGAGGTGAGGTCCAAGAAAAGCAGAGAATAGGGAGCAAGGGAGGAATTCCCAGCACCAGAGAACATCTGGGAAGACTTTGGAGCTGGTGCCGGAGGGAAGCAAGTTGCCAGATGTTACAAGCCCTGCTGAGCCAGATGGTGCAGAGCTGTGGAGGCCCTACACACACACACACAGTCTTTAGTGGATTGGGCTTAGATCCGGGAGGAGCAGGGAAGGGGAAGGTCTGGCTCTAGAGGGGAGGTGGAGTGTCCGAACATGGGAAGATGGGCTGGCCCAGGGTTCCTTGGGGTTCCAGGGTATGCCACAGGCCCAGAGGTTCCTGAGGCTCACGTATGTCCCATCTGCTACCTGTGATGACAGCCAAGAAGCCACGTGGCCCATCCACCTTCCTCCACAGGGAGCACACAGACAGGGGCCAGGAGCTGGGGACGTCACAGCGAGCAGGACCAACTGGCTCCTGGTCTTCTTTCACCTCATTTAAAGTAAACAAACAATAAACAAGAAAATGGAAAACAGGCATAAGATATAGACAGGTGACCCGGGAGATCTTCCTGGAGGAAGCAGCATCTGCCATAAAGGGGCCAACACGACTTTTCAGAGAAGGAATTGTCAGGCAAGAGTGAACTCAGTGGACTGTAGAAATACAAAGAAGGTCACAGGAACTGTTACCAAGTGAGTACAGACAGGGCCAGGCTGAGGAGGACCCTGATGGGCACAGCTCTGAGTCGGGTAGACCAGGCTTCTGATGTTGGTGCTTGAGGAAAGAAAAATGAATTTTGGAGGATGATATAAGGAAGAGCGGACAGGAATGGAGCAGAGAGGCCAGCTCTGGGACCCAAGTGACACACAGGGGCCCTACCTGGAGACCTTCAAGCCCCTAGGTAGCTCAATGTCACCAAACTAGGGCTCTGGTCTTCTGCCCTAGATTCTGGCTCTAGCCGTGTTACCCACTGCTGTGTGACCAAGAGTCAGTTACTGTCTTTCTCTGAACCTGAGTGGAGGAAGGCAGCTGCCTGGCTCCTTCCCTGCGATATGTGAGGGTCAAGGTTGCCTGTGACAAAAGGCCTGGGTGAAAGGGAAACAGGAAGTCAAGGACCCAGGGTTACTTCAGAGAAAAGACGCCCCCACCCAGGGAGGACCAATACAGGGACAATGTTGTGGTTGAAGCTCTGAGCTGTCTAGATCTGAGGGTCCTAGCTCTTCTGTCTCTTTCTTGGAGGCTGCACACACTCCCCCACAGTGTCCCTTCCTTTTTTTTTTTTTTTTTCCCTTCTTCTTTTTAGAATAAAAAGGCTGGCCGCTCGCGGCCCGCTGATGTTTATGCCTCAGTAATACATTATGTATTATTTTGTTTTAAGCGCGGCTTTTGCATCCTGACAGTAACAATAAAATGTGACTATGGGATTGCTAACACAGACAGACTAATGTTTCCATCGCCCGCCTCTTTTTTTTTGCGTCCTAAGCACTTTTGAAAAGCTCCTTTTATATTCCTAATAAAATTATAGCAAAATACATCGATTTACTGGAAAAGAGTTTAGGGTCGGGTCGCGTATTTCTCCCCCTCCCCCAGAGCGGGCCGCTGCTTCTCCCTCAAAGGCGGAGGCATATTCTGAATCAACCTTCTAAAGTGGTGAAACTTGACCCCCTAACCCCAGGTGGCATCTATCTACCTGCCTGCTTCCTGGTGGTGGTGATTGGGCCAAGGAGTCACACTTGGTGGTGGGAAGTGGGGTGTCTCTGTGTTGAGTGTGCTTACACATCTGTATACCAGGTATGCCTGTGGGGGGGGTCCACTCTAAATTTGGGTATCTGTCCATATCAGAGTATCTGTATTTGTTGGGGTGTTGAGGTGTGTAAAGATGACCATGGATCTGAGTGTGTGTGTGTGGTGGTGCACTGGTGTGTAACCTGGCCACACCTGTCTGGGTGTCTGTCTCTTTATGGGAGAGCCTGGGAGTTGTGGATTAAAGGGTCTGCCTGGATGCTACCGTGTTGATGGGGCCCTAGGGCTAGGCAGTGGGTGTTTGTGGGTTTGTGGTCATGGGACTTGTGAGGGGTGGCCTAGGTGAGACAGGATTTCTGGACTTGGTTCTCTTCAATGGGGATACCAGGAGTGTCCCAAGGCTGTGATGTCTGAGTTTTCTCCCTGAAAAAATGGAGTTTCACCCCAACGGTTCAGATTCCATTTCATGCTGCCTGAGTGAACAGAACATGGAGAGGTTCTTCCTGTGGGTAGAGGCCATCACCAGCCTCGATGGCCTTTCTAGGCTTTCAGGCTGCTTAAGCCAGCAGATGTAAGATCTCTTGGGTGACTCTTCAGCTTTAGGTGGCCTCCTGGCAGGATGACATAGAGCAGCAGGCTGGGGAAGTAGCTGAGCGTCCTGGTCATATGCAGGAGAAGCTGGAGATAGAGAAACGGACCTGTCTCCCAGGAACTCAGTGAACATGGAAGGGAGGTACTCTCCAGGGCCAGCGTGTGGGCAGGAGGGTCTGGTGGGTTAAACAGCAAGAATACCTAAACCCTTGCCCAGTGACAGTGAGTGACTAGCTCTGTATTCTGAGACAAGGGCTCTTTCTAGCTCCTTCTACCATGTTTCCCCCCTTGGGCATTCACTCTGACCCCCAGAATCCAAGGTCTAAAGATGTAAAGACACCCCAAATTCTTCCCACCTGCTAGCATTTCCCTCTGGGGAGTCTAAACCTTGGATCCTCTAGGGGAGGGTTGGACATGGGGCTGTTGCAGGAGCAGGGGGGGAGGATCTGACAGAGAACTCCACATCCGCTGCCCCCCCTCTCCGCCCCAGCCTCCTAGGAGCAGAGAGCCCGCAGCCCTGCTGGCTTGGGCTGGCTTGGGCCGGCTTCCTCCCCACCACCCGCCCTGTGTGTGCGCACGGACTGTGATTCAGAAACAGCAAGAGAGAAAAAAAAAAAAAAAAAAAGAAAGAGAAGAAAGGAAAAGGTTTTCTGTAGTAAGCACTTTTGAGGGCAATCTGGGGCCCCCTAATCCAGAGGTTTCTAACCACCCCAGCTAATGCTCTCTGACACTGTGTTTTGATATCATTACTACATTATACTCACAATTTTTGAGTGAAAAAATACAGTACTTAGAAAGTCGAAATTCATAAATAAATTCATGTCAAACCGCACTTAATATTGATTTTGTTAGTGTTCAGATTCAATAATAAGGTACTGCGTGCATGAATATTTAAATATAATCATCATTTCTGCATCTCCTAATGGCCTCTGCTCCTCTACACTCAATTTAAACACAATTTAAAAACTATAATGTATTGAAAAATACTAGGATTTAGCAATAAATCATCATGGGGAGATTCCAGGCCTCTTATAGGGTGGCTCGATATGGCTTTCTCTCGGGACTGTACAATTAGATTCATGTTTTTAAACTTCTCAATTATCCATATACCATAATTTTATGTGAAAGTTTGTTTCGCTTCCCCCTGGCCCCCCCACTCCCCCCACCCCTCACTAGCCCCCCCTCCCGCCTCTCTCTGAAGGAAGCATCGGAATATGGCTTAAGTGTCCTCTTAGCTAGAGTGGAGTGGGGTCAAAGGTGGCCGTCCTCAAACTGAATTAGAGGCCAGGCCTGCCAGAGGCAGCCGGCGCTGAGTCACTTAATCACATTATTTGGGAAAAATATAGGGGGGAAAGAGATAAAATGACTTAAAATGAACTTGCCAAGGAGGAAGTGGAGTTTTTAGATTTATTTAAAAAGCAATCCTTGGCCTGATGAAATAGACTCAGGCCTGTGGCAGGATGCGGTGGGATCCCGATCCCCGGAGGAGGGTGGTAGGGGCTGGGCGGCATATTCGGTGGGGGTGGAGGAGCTCTCAGCCTGGTCCCTGAGCTCCGCAGCTACCTGAGGAGTCCCTGGGGGAGGTGGGGGGTGTCCTGGGTGGGGGAAAGAAAGCGCCTCTGGGATAGGGGAGCTGTGAGCTCCCTCATCTGGGAATCTGAAGGCTGGCTTTGGCATCTGTGAGGAGGTGAGGGTCCCTGGGATACCTGTGCAAAGGGCAGGGCGTGGCAGGGCCCCTGGAGCATCTGAGGATTTAAATGATGCCCTGATGGCAGCTGGTAGCAACTGTAAAGCGTATTACAGACATGAAGCGTAATCGAGCCCATTTTATAGACGAGAAAGTCAAAGCTCAGAGAGGGGAAGCTGTAAGCCCATGGTCACACAGCTTGCTAGAGAAACTTGGAACTTGAACCCAGCTCTCTTCAGATCCAGTGTGCTTTGTTTCTGGCTCTAGACTTCACCTGAAAGGTGCGGCTGAGGGGTGAGGACCTGAACCTTGGCCTCTGAATTCTCCAGAATGTGTCTCAGCAGTTTGTATCCTGGGAGACAAGCAGGCATCTATCTGCGCATCTGGAGTGTGGACAGGATGCAGCCTGTTTGTGGGGCTGAAAGGTCATTGGAGTGGATCTGGACTCTGGCCTTGTTGCCAGGGGAACCCCATAAGTTGAACTGGCACTGAGGAAGTGCCCCTGGGGCCACCTGGGAACAAATGGGGAGGGTGGCTGTTAGGAACAGACATCTAGTTTTGGGGAAGACTTGCCAAATTGACCAAAAATGCCAGGCTAGGAGCGCTGGTTGGGAAGAGGAGGGCTACACTAGGGGTGGCCCTGTAGCTGTGTGAAGACCCAGACAGGCTGTCTCACCACAGGAAGAGCCAAGCCCACCCCCCACTGGAGGCTGTAGGGTCACCACTAGCCCCACTTCTTTTTTTTTTTTTTTTCGAGACAGGGTTTCTCTGTGTAGCTTTGCGCCTTTCCTGGAGCTCACTTGGTAGCCCAGGCTGGCCTCGAACTCACAGAGATCCACCTGGCTCTGCCTCCCGAGTGCTGGGATTAAAGGCGTGCGCCACCAACGCCCGGCTAGCCCCACTTCTTATCCCTGAGTCCTACACCCCACCTGAGAGCAGGTGACAAAACCAGCGCCTGTCACTTCAGGGTCCCTTCCCATGTCCCCTGACACCCGGAATAGCTGTTATTGGAATGGTATGCCTGGGGCCAGGGTCCTGTCTACACCTGGGGCAGGGGTATTTTTTCCCTCCCAAACTGCTTTGTCCCTGTCCCTCCTGTGGGTGCTGTGGAAACTGAACTCTGACTGGGCAAGAGCCAGGCTCTTGCCTCCTCCTGACTTGGCAGCAAGCATACCCATAGGGCAGAGCAGCAAGTGCCCAGACATAGGACACAGGCAAGTAGGGAGTTGATGAGTGGGAACATCAGGCCTCGGTCTCCCAATGCCCACAAATTCCACAGACTCCTTTGGAGACTGTTCCCTCTCTCATTCATTCGTCCATTTGCTCATTCTGAAAACACCCGCCAGCCCCACGCTGTGTGCACAGCCTTTGCCTCCTGCTGTGTCCTCCTCAGCCTCAGCTTCCCCATCTGTGTGGAGGGGTTAGTTTTACCCCTCCCTACTCACTCCCCGCCTCCACTGTGAGACATCACAGAGATG
>CABHPH010141806.1:11929-27490 GCA_902168325.1 Peromyscus nudipes | reverse complement strand
ACGCTGGTCAGCTGGTTGCACTTCTGGCTGACCTAAGGGTGGGGGCAGGGATGAAACGGAGTAAAAATGTCAAGGGAGGTGGGAGCCACTTCGAGTTCTTAAACTGACCTTAGGTCACCAAGGAGGTCTCTCCCAGCTTCTCCTTCTAAAAGGTCTGGGAAGTGAAGCGAGAGGGGGGGACATGTGGGAGGGTCCTGCTTGACGCCACCAATTAACTCCTGTACCCAGTCCCCTGTTCCCTGGTAGGGTTGTGGGTGTGAGGACGGCTCCTCCACTCTCCACCCCATTCAAAGCTAATGTCTCAGGCCTGTGGGATGAGGAGGAGGTCGCCAGGGAGCCCAGGCAGGGTATGAGCAGACCTACATCCCTGAGACCAGGATTGTAGGGAGGCTGCAGCCAACAGGGCCTTCCTCTACCTCCCCAGGAACCTCACAGACCTTCCACTTAGGAGCTCTGTCCCTCCCGACTTTGGGGCCCTTTCTAAGCACATTCAGCCCACATAAGGGCTACTCTCTTCCCTCAGATCCGAGTTGGTTTGCCTAGGAAGTGGGCAGTTTGGCAGACTCCCTCCTGGTCCTCCCTCAGGACCAGCGGTATACAGTTCCTCATGCTGTGGTGACCCCCAACCATAAAATTATCTTGTTGCTACTTCATAACTGTAATTTTGCTACTGTTACAAATTATAATGTAAATATCTGATATGCAGAATATCTACTATACGACCTCTGTGAAAGGATTGTTCTACCCCCAAGGGGCGTTGAGAACCACCAAGTCAGACCTCCTGGGAGGACCCCTTGGGGGCAGGGACTGTAGAGGGCTTAGTAAGAGGGAAATTGTAGCAGGGCCATGTCCCTGCTCAGACTATGTGGTCCTGAGAGCCTCCAGGGAGTCAAGTTCTAGGTTACAGAGGACACCAGCCATGCCCTGGTCCCCAGGCCGTATCTTGTCACTCTGTATCCAGAGCCCATTTTTTTCTAGAAAACAAGCGGCATTCATCACAAGTGACAGCTGGGCCTAATGCAATCTCAGTTAGAGCCATGAATTGCAAATGCACACAGCCAGGAGGTTGCTCCATTGGAGCCCTCTGGGAGGGACCGGCCTGGGACGTGGGTTGTGGGTCAGGCCAACCATGGAGATATGGCAAGGACTTAGCAGGATGGAGGACTTCCCCTAGTCACCCTCGGCCAGGCTCCAGCAGCCTCCTCCTTTTTGGGTCTTTGGGGTGGGATAGGGCTCCAGAGTGGGCAGAGGTATGACTGGTTGCTGGTGACTCAATCTGCTTTTGTCCCTTTGAGATTCATAAGGAAAAAATAAGACACCCGGGGAATAGGCTGCAGCAAGTTGGACAAGTTGGGTGGGACAGGAAGGTCCCTGGCCCTGACTGTGACATCTCACCTGCTTGGCTGTTGAGAGGGCCTTGCCCAAGGACTAGTAGCATGAGTATGACCAGAGGGTGCCGTGCCGGGGGCCTGGACTTCATTTCTCACTGTACAGAGCCAGGACATAGACACCCCCCCCCCCCCCCCCCCCCCCCCCCGCACTCACTCCTGGGCCCACTGACATGGTGCACATTCTTCTAACTCCTGGCTCTGCTCCATCCCAGGGCTGGTGCCACCTCTGCACATGCGTGTGCCTCACAGTTCAGTCCCTGCACATCACGACTGCTCTCCACTCCCACATATGTGCCCAGGCCTCACGTGCATGTGCCCAGCTTGCTGCCAGCCCAGCACTGAGTCAGGGCGTGTCTGTCTGCCTCTGGCACCCAGTGTAGACGGGTGGGTTTGTTTTCCTTGTGTGTTTTGGGTTCAGGGGGAGAAAAAAAATCTCCCAAATGAGCTTTTCCTGGGGCGCTTTTCCCTTCATTTTTTTTTCTGCCCAGGTGTCTCTGAAGGGAACCTCATTGTCTGCTTCAAATTCATTTGCACTTAACTCATCTAAAAGTTTTGCAAGAGCTGTTTGATGTCCAAGGAGCCTCTGAGCACCCCTCCCCCCTCCCCACCCTTGTAATGAGCCCTTTAACTCCTGGAGACCTAGTGCAGTCTTTGGACTAGCGTCAAAGGCCTGCTGCCCCCTCCCTTCCCCAGTGGGAGAGGAAAGCCTCAGGGGGAAAGGCTAGGGGTGTGGCCTGGCTTGGAGTTGGAGAGGCTTTGTCCAGCTCCCTGGCCTGGGACACACCATCTCACGGGCATCTCGATTCCTGCTCCCTGTCCGATGGCTCCAGCCCTGCTGGGTGCAAGGCCCATCTGTTGGTGCTCTAAACCTCCCCCACTAATTAATGGGTGCCTGCGAGGGCTGACCCAATTCGCCCCCAAATTAATCTCAATTACAAGGATTTGGTAAGAGCCAAGCTAGCCAGCCTGATGGAGCCGGGATTTCATCACCTGAGAACAAGGAGCCAGGACAGCTCAGTCCTGATGTTATCAGCGGGGGTGGAGTGGTGGTGGTGGTGGTGGTGTGCTGGGTGGGGCTTGTGGCCTCAGGCACCTCAGCATTTATCAGCATCATCAAATTAGTTCACACCAGCTAATATTCACATTGGCAACCTGGCCCACCATCTCCATGCCCCTTCCCAATGACTAGGGATGGGGGTTATCTTGAGGAGCCAAGTCTATTCTGCGTTACCAGGTCCCACCAGCTCACGGTAGACTCGGGAGGAGACCGGGGAGTTGCCTGTGGACAGTGACCTGTGGACAAGAGATGATTAGCTGGAAGACTCCTAGTATCGCCAAGCACCAGATCTAGAAAACCTTGTCTGGTCTGGTTGCCGCTCCTGGGCACAGTGAGATGAGTTGATTCTGAAGCAGATTGGCTGCTGACGCCTGCACACTGGCAGTGAGGTTTCCAAAGACCTCTCCCATCCAGTGGCACCGGTTGCTCCCTGCACTATGCCCCTGGGGCAGGGCAGGGATCACTAACTCCATTTTACAGATGAGGAAGTAGAGACCCAGGGAGGAGACCTAGCTGGGTAGGCGAGCCACTGGGCAAGCCAGGGCTCTGCAGGGAGACAGGACTCCTGGCCTGGTGCTCTTCCCACGGGAGCACAGTTGACAGACCATACCTCTCCTCACCAGCCACCCGCTCAGTGCTACCTCCCCTGGTGACCTTTGTTTCTTCATTTGCAAATGAAGGTGAAAATAGAATAATCACACCTGCTCCAAGCCCACCCTTCCAGGCTTTACACACTAGAGCCCTGTGCAAACGTGAACACATCCGCTGCCATCTTTATTGACAGTGATGGATGGAATGGTTGTGGCCGAGAGTTGCCAGCTGCTCCTCAACCATAAAACTTTTCCTAGGTAACAGGGGAGTGTGTGGTCCCCCTCCTTGGGGCATAGGAATGACTTTCTGGTGGCAGGATCCAGGCAGCCAAGGTCAATGGAGGGAGGAAGTCTAAGAGGCTCTTCCTTGTTACCTTGCCCACCACACACCACAGTGCAGACCCCTGCGTCACACTACTCCAGCTCTGACAGGGTTGAGCCAGCTCTAATCACCTCCTCAGTACGGCAGGGCACGGGGACAGTGCTCAAATATGTGAGTGGGCAACTCAGGTTAGGAGACACTTAACACAGCTTAGGCCGGCTAGCCCTTCCTTCTTGTCTCGCTCCCAAGGCAGCTCTGCATCTTCAGCCATGCTTCAGTCTCCTCACCCCAGGATCTCCACCTTTCATCCCTGAGCCTGGCTTGGCCAGCTGAGGAGGGGCCTAGGGCTTGGATGGAGGCCCTTTGGGCCCTCTCTGACTGGGGCCCAGTTGTGTGTACCCACACCAGCCACGTGCACCCGCCACCCTGCAAGGGAGTACGAGCCCCATGAGTCTCCTGTTCACCCCCTACTTCCCGCAAACCCAGTGGCAGGATGATTGATTTTGCGGGAAGCACAGTTCTGAGGGTGGGGGTAGGGAGCCGGGGCGCCAGGGGATCCTCACTCCATTTGCTTGTGGCTGTGAGTCAAAGCTGGGTCCCACTGGGTACCCTGTGAGGTGTTCCCTGCCACTCAGTTTTGCTGGCGGGGAGGTTCACAGGGGTCCTCATGGGATCTCCGACAGAGAGTCCAGAGCCACAGGATGCCTGGCAGCATGGAGGGGCCTCTGTGGCTTTGGGCTCCTGCTAGATTCCTTGGATAATGTGGTTGACAGCTCCCCTAGGGAATAAGGATGTGTGGTAAGGGTGATTGCCCCAGCCCTCTCTAGCTTGGTCTAAATTTTGCAGGCACCTTGTGGTTAGGGTGGAGTCATGGGAAGATGAGCAGCCACCTGTCTGTCTGGGTCTCCTGCTCTTGGTCCAGGTTCAGGGGGAGTCTTCAGAGCTTGTTGGTGACCAATGTGAGGACAAAGGGGAACTCAGAGCAGTGTAACAGCCATTGGTATGTGTGTTCAACACACACATACATGCACATACACACTTGAGTGGAAATCTATCTACATTCAGCTCTTCACCCACAAGAGTAAGCACTTGATGAAGTTGTGTGGTGTCATGCGGTGACATGAATGAATAACAGAAGGCCAGGAGAACCCCTTTGCACGTGACAGCCCATCTGCAGACTCCCGCACACCAGCAGCTTCAACAGGGACAGGAAGCGGGATCGTCTCCTGGTCCAGCTGGAGATGGGACAGACCGAAACCCAGGGCAGGGTGTGACTCATGGCCCTGTGAGTCAGTAGGCTACCCAGCCTGGCCTGGGAAGCTCCCTGGATCCGGGCCTCCAGGAAAACAGGCCGGGTGCCTTACCTCCTGTCACACCTGTCCCTGGGCTTTTGGGCTTGGCACAAATGTGGGGAGGAATTGCCATTCTCTCTAGCAATGCACAAGAAGGCGGTGCCTTCAGCTGGAAAGAGAGTCAGGCGAGGTTCGTGGACAAGGGACCTGCAGGATGTTTTTAGAATGGAGGAAAGGAAAAAGGAGGAGAAAGAGGAGGAGGAGGAGGGGCGGGGAGAATGAGTCAGAGGACAGGAGAGGGAGAAGAGAAATTTAGGATAAGATATTGAGAGAATTTGAGGAAGGAGGTTGTCTTGGCTGGATGGAGGGGGTGGTTTCTGGGAGCAGAGGGCAGCCAGGGTCAGGGGGTCAAGGGGTCAAGGGGTCAGGGAATCAGGGTCTGGTCTTCTAAGGGAGACTTTGCAGACTTTGTGTGAGATCTGAGGAAGGCCCTAAAGCTAGCTTTGTGTCCAGGCAGCTGGGAAGACAGGTTTCCTCCCAGGGAAGGACCCAAATACAGTCCTGAAACCATGGCCAGCTGGTGGCAGCACCCCACAACCCTGCCTGGTGTTCAGTCACCACTGAAGTTTAAGGGAGTGAGGGAGTCTTGGGTTTTCAGAAGAGGGAGGGGGCATCTCAGATGAGCAGAGGGGACCCCAAAGACAGGATAGGTCCAGGCTTCCAGGCCTGGTTGCAGACCTGACGTGACCATGGCGACCCTTCCTGGGTAACAACAATACTCAGGTATCCCTAGTGCTATATAACATCAACACTTTTCCATGAGTGAACAGCAAGGAGCTTTCTCTTTCTCTGCAGGTGAGAATCGTGGCTTGCTTGGGAATATCATGGGTGCCACAGTAAAGGCTTGGAACAGAATATTCTCTCTCTCTTTCTCTCTATGGGTATAATGTGTGTAATTAGTTTATTATGACTGAGATATGGGTACATATGCTAGAAGATCTAAGATGTCAGCGGCATGGGTGGCTTCCCATGGTTCCATTTCAACAGTGGTTTAAACAATTTTTATTACATTTAAAAATTATTTTGTGAGTCGGGCACTGGTGGTGGATGCCTTTAATCCCAGCACTCGAGAGGCAGAGGCAGGCCGATGTCTGTGAGTTCGAGTCTAGTCTGGTCTACAGAGTGAGAGTTCCAGAACAGGCTCCAAAGCTACACAGAGAAACCCTGTCTCAAAAAAATTATTTTTTGTGTGTTCAGCTGTCTACTATTGAACTTACCTAGTCTCTCAAAATCATGTCTTCATCACCAATGACTATAATGTGAAAGGAGCATTTGGAAAATACTGATATGTCCTTAAAAAGAAACAATAGCCTAGTGGTGGTGGCGCATGCCTTTAATTCCAGCATTCAGGAGGCAGAGTCAGGCGGATCTCTGTGAGTTCGAGGCCAGCCTGGTCTACAGAGCGAGATCCAGGATAGGCTCCGAAGCTACACAGAAAAACCTTGTCTTGAAAAACCAAAAAGAAAGAAAGAAAGAAAGAAAGAAAGAAAGAAAGAAAGAAAGAAAGAAAGAAAAAGAAACAATAAACACTACCCCTTTTTAGGCTGGGGAGATGGCTTAATGGGTAAAGCACTTGTGCAAACATCAGGCTCTGAGTTCAAATCCCCAGAACCCATCCATGTAAAACCGGACTCAGCAGCACCCACATTTGTAATTAGAATTTCTATGGGGAGACAGGAGCAGAGACAGGACACTCCCTGGAAGCCTGTGGGCCAGTTAGCCTGGTGTATGCAGGTCAAGCAAGAGACACTGTCTCTAAACACAGTAGAAGTTGGGGACCAGCCCTGACCTTGTCCCCTGACCTCTGCATACATCACATGCATTTGTTTGTTTGTTTGTTTGTTTGTTTGTTTGTTTTTTCCGAAATAAGGTTTCTCTTGTAGCCCTGGCTGTCCTGGAACTTGCTTTGTAGACCAGGCTGGTCTTGAACTCACAGAAATCTACCTGCCTCTGCCTCCTAAGTGCTGGGATTAAAGGCGTGCGCCACCACTACCTTGCCCATGTACATGCATTTTTTTAAAAAAAGATTTATTTTATTAAAAAAAAAGTATGTGCATTGTGTGTGTGTAGATGTGTGCACACAAGTGCAGGTGCCCATGGAGACGAGAAGTTGGAGTTAACAGGCAGTTGTGAGCCCCCTGACGTGGGTGTTGGCAACTGAACTCTGGTCCTCTGGAAGACCAGCAAACACTCTTAACAGTTGAGTCATCTCTTCAGCCCATCACCCATTGTGTTATTCAGACACAGGCAGGAATGCACACACACACACACACACACACACACACACACTATAAAAAGCAGCTCCCTTTCCTGATTGCTGAACCTTGCTGCTCTACATCCCTTGTATGAAATACAATGTGATATATTAATCCTTCAACGTCTGAGCCTAGAAGAAACTCCTGTTAATAGTTTAGCCCACTTTTAGCTTTTCTTCTTGTTTGCTTTTGGTTCTGGGTTTGAACTCAGGGCCTCTCCCTCAAGCTGGGCAAGTGTTCTGCTGAGAAGCCATACCCCCAACCCTTCAGCTGTAGGTTCTAGACCAGGGCCCACCACTGTGGCATGCCCCACAACCTTCATCTTTTTATCCTTGGACCCCTTGGGAGCAAAGGGAACGCAGACATTATGTAAATCTGGATTGGGATTATACAGTTTCGTATTCTGTTTTTCCATGCATGCTAAGGATTTAATAGCTACTAAAGAACATATGTGCTATTTAAGAGTAATAATCAAACAGGTATCCACCACTCAGTCCCTGAAATTATATCCTATTTCACTTAGTATCATTCTCTGGCTGTTTCCTCATGCTATTAAATATTCTTTGAGAACTTGAATTTTAATGGCTGACTGGTAGTCCTTCAAAGAGTGGGCCATATTTTATTTAACAAATCCCATCTTAGAAATTTAGATTGCTCCCAACATTTTACTATTAAAAGGTCACAGTGAAGAACACTACTATATGTAAATTTTGCTCATAATCAAGACAATCAGGATTTCTGTATTGAAAGCAGATAGAGGGGCTGGAGAGATGGGTAAGCACTGACTCTTCAGCAGAGGACCTGGGTTTGGATGCCAGCACCCACGTGATGACTCACACTTGTCTGTAACTGCAGCTCCAGTTCCAGGGGATCTGACGCCCCTCTCTGGCTTCCTCTAGCACCAGACACCCATAGAGTCAATATAAACATGTAGGGAAATGTTAATACACATGAAATAAAAATAAATCATATTTTTTTTTAAAAAAAGAAAATAGATAGAAATAGAATTTGGGCTGAGGAGATGCCTCAGTGGGTGACACACTTTCTGTGCCTCTATGAAGACTGAGTTCAGATCTCAAATGCCTGTGTGAAGCTGGGTATGGCAGTTTATATCTGAAATCCTGTGTAAAGCTGAGTTTGGCAGTTTATATCTGTAACCCCAGCTCTGGAGGGGCAGAGACAGGTAGATGCCACTGGGGTCTTGGCTGGCCAGTCAGTGTAGCTGAAGCAGTGAACTCAAGGCCCATGAGAGACTCTGCCTCAAAAAACAACTGTATAGAAGTTCACTAAGAGAGTTGGGGGCTAGGCAAGTATTTAAATGGCTTCTTTAACTGTGTGATGTTTTTGTTTGCTGGTTACTTAAAGTGATTCCATCCTTTTTTTTTTTTTCCCCAGACAGGGTTTCTCTGTGTAGCTTTGCGCCTTTTCTGGGACTCACTTGGTAGCCCAGGCTGGCCTCGAACTCACAGAGATCCGCCTGCCTCTGCCTCTCGAGTGCTGGGATTAAAGGCGTGCGCCACCACCGCCTGGCTGATTCCATCCTTTAAAGGGGGAGGAGTTGTTGTGGAGAGTGATAAATGAAAATAATTGAAGTTGACCCCTGGGTCATGCAGGCGCCGCAGCACATGTGTGGAGGTCAGAGAACAACTTTTGGGAATTGGTTCTCATCGACTATCATGTGGGTCCCAAGGATCAAACTCAGGTCATCAGGCTTGGTGGCGATCACTTTTAGCCACTGAGCCATCTTGCTGGTCCATGTCAAAGCGTTGTGATAACTATAGCCAACCACGAGTTCCCTGGCCAGGCATAACCAGACAGCATTATAGATGCAGCCAGTAGCGACTGTTTTAATTCCCAGTGTACCGACGAGCAAGCTGAGGGTCGAGGGAGCAGAACAAATCACTCCTAATCATCCAAAAGTGCAAAGCTGGACACTGAGCCCCAGCAATCTGGCTCTGGGTTCTCAGCGTTTATCCAGGCTTTGGCTTGTTCATTCATTCGACAATCGCTCCTGCTGTAGCATGGGCACTGTTACAGATGGTAGGTGTGGAGCATGGAGCTAAGCAGCGTGTGGAGGCGACAGACAGCATAATGAAGCGTTCTTTGGGCTGTTAAAAGGTGGTCAGCCCTCCAGCAAAAAGAGCTGCTTTAGGAAACAGAGCTGTTGAAAGCAGGATGGGGAGTGGGAGGGAGGCCAGCTGAAATCCAGACAGAGAGGCAAGCCAGGAGGGAGGTGAGGAAGGGTGCTCTCCTGAGCTCTGAGGGGGGATCTGCTGGTGCAAAGGCCCCGAGGCAGGAGTGGGCTGACTCTCAGAGCATCAAAGAGGCTAGGAGGACTAGAGTAGATGGAGATGGGGAGGGGAGGCCAGACAGCTAGTGGAGGAGCTGTATCTCCTGGGGTTCCGGGGCTACTGAACAGTCGGGCTGGGGCAGGTGGTAGCCATGCATGCTTTCAGTAGAGAAGTGATGTGATCTACCATCTGACCTCTACATCTACATATGACCTCTGTAGCTGCTCAGTGGAGACTCTCCACTGGGGATAAAGATGTGAGAGAGGAGGCTGCATTCAGGATGGAGGCAGAGATGATGATGACCTGGGCCAGGCTGGGTGTGTGGAGAAAAAAGATGTTTCTTCTTGGACTATACTGGGGAATAGAGTTCACAGGGCTGTCAATCCTTTATTGGACAATAGAAGCAGAGAGGAGGGGTGGGGATGTAGCTCAGTTGTAGAGAGCTGCCTCGAATGCTTAAGGTCCTGGGTTCGATCCCCAGCACAGCATGCATAAACCAGACATGGTGGTGCATGCCTGTATTCTTAGTACTTGGGAGGTGGAGGCAGAAAAATCAAGATGTTCAAGACCATCACTGAGGAGTGAGCACGGGGGCCCAGCCACTCTCCAGCAAGCTTCGGTGTGTTCTGAGGATACTCAGAGAGTTTGAAGCCAGCCTGGACGACCTGGGACACTGTCTCAAATAAAACAAATAACACACATTTTAAAAAATGAAACTAATGGAGTGATGGTGGTGCATGCCTTTAATTCCAGAACTCGGGAGGCAGAAGTAGGTGGATCTCTGTGAGTTCAAGGCCAGCCTGGTCTACAGAGTGAGTTCCAGGACAGCCAGGGCTACACAGAGAAAGCTTATCTTGAATATATATGTATATTAAAAATGGGCAGGGCTCAGTGGCATAGTCCTTACCTAGCATGCAGGACATCCTAGGTTCCACAGCCAGCTCTTGGGGAGAAAAAAAAAAACACATTAAAGTGGAGATGGGTCAAAAAGCCCTCTAGGTTTGGAGCGAGATCTCTGGAGCAGGGAGATGCTGTCATTACAGCTGGGGAGACTGTGAGCTGATATGAACATGCTGGTCCCTGCTGGGTACTTGCAAGGGCCAAGCATCTCACGACCTTGAAGTCTCCGTGAAGGGGAGCCATGAGGCTGATTCTAGCCTGAGCTAAGGGTGGGAATGGTGGGGAAAATCCAGCGCTGTGCACTGAATCCCTCCAGCCCATGGGCTCCCTGTTCAGGATATCTTGGGAGCCTGCGCCAAGGTGGAACCTCCACCAGTGGGGTCCCTGGTAACCCTGGAAGGAGAGCTCTCTTACCACTCTGCACTGGACATGGGTCACCAGAATGAAAGAAAGCAAGCCTTGTTTTCTGCAACACCAAGTTCTGATTCTGCAATTTGTTATCACAGCATGCTTCATCCTGGTTGGCCTGTCAGCAGGACTTCCACGGAAGGTCGTGCGTTTCATTCAGGCCGCAGGCTGGTGGAAAGTCCAGGCCCTACACATGTGAAGGGTTGTATGAAGTTACAGCCATGCTCAGGCTCTCCCCAGCTGCTCATTTTGCTTGCTGGCTGCTCTTGAGAGCCTGAACTACCTTGTCCCCAGTTCCAAACTTGCCACAGCTACCTCTTGGCAGGGGCAACGGGCAGGTGTTCAATGTGATGATGGCCTCAGGGTCTGGGTATGGTGACCAGAATGTGGATGTGTGCACTTGGTCTAGCTGCCAACTCCAGGAAAAAGCCCCTTGGGTTGGGTCAGGTCACACTGAGGGGTGAGCGCTGGGGCCCAGCCACTCTCCAGCAAGCTTCAGTGTGTTCTGGAAGATGCACAGACTCTAGGCACAGATTCAGAAAGAAGTATGATTTGCAGAACCACATGAATTTGAGGTGCTAGTGATTAGCCCCACCCTTTATACAAGGGATCCTCTGGGGTCTCCCATCCTGGCCTGAAGTTCATTTCTTTCTGGCCAGCCTGCCCACAGTTTAAAAAAGCAGTATGTATTACTAAAGGTTTGTGTATGTTTTGTGTGTTCATATTCACTTTGTGTGTGTGTGTGTGTGTGTGTGTGTGTGTGTGTGTGATATACATATGGGTTCATCTGTGTGTGTGGGCCAGAAATTGATATCCAATGTTTTTTTAGATGGGGTTACTCACTGAACCCGGAGCTTGCTGATTAGGCCAGGCTGGCTGGCCTGTGAGCTCCAAAAATTCTCCTGTCTCCACCTTCCTGCTGGGATTACAGGTAATTGTTGCTGCAGCATTTTACAGGGGTGTTTGGGATCTGAACTCAGATCTTCACTCCCGTACAGTGAACACTTTACCCACTGAGCCATCTCCCTAACTCCCATCACCACCTGTTTGCAGCTTAAGGAAGTGACTTTGTCCTAATCTTGGGGGGGGGGGGAGGCAGCTTTCTCAGCTAGAGACAGACTAGGTGTGGAACAGACAGATGAACGGAGAAGCCAGTGGCTCTGGGAGAGATTGGAACAACAGATACAAATTCAGGAATTGCCTGCATGTGCTTCATGATTAAATGGGGGGGGGGCAGTGTGGGAATCACAGAGGGTGGGGGTGTGGAGAAGAATCGAAGGACTCTCCAGGGTTTTCAGGTAGTGACAAGGAAGAGAGACTGACAGAGGAGACTGAGAAAGAGCAGCCAGGGAGATTCAGAAGAAAGCCCTCAGGAGCCAGAAGCGGTGTTGGAGGCCTGATCTTGGTACCCAGGAAGTTGAGGCAGAAGTAATAAAAGTTCTAGGATAGCCTAGACTACATGGTGAAATCCTGCTTGAAAGAAGAAGGGAGGGAGGGAGGGAGCGAGGGAGGGAAGGAGGGAGGGAGGGAGGGAGGGAGGGAGGGAGGGAGGGAGGGAGGGAAAGAAGGCTCTCGGAAAGACAGTGACTTCCTGGGCCAATGTGAGGATGACTTGAGACCTGGGTCTTGGGTGCAGCCTCTGGCTGTCATGGGTGCAGCCTCTGGCTCTCATGGGTGCCAGGGACAAAGTATGCATGGACAGGGCTCAAGGGAGGCTGGGAGAAGAGGGACCAGAAGACAACCAGCTAAGCTGCTTCCCAAGCATCTACTTGACAAGGGGCAGCAGGTAAGTCTGGATCAGAAGAGGATGGAGGAAGAAGGGACCTGCCTGAGGAAAACAAGGCTCTGGCAGAAGAGCCAGGAGGTAAGAAGGTCTCTGTCACCAGAAGTGACCCAACCTGATGTCTGGGAGGTAAGTGGGGGTGGTGCCCGGAGAGAGGTGCTGGCCAGCTGTGGCAGAAACCACACTGCCAATCCCCCTCCCAGGACCACCACAGTAACCCCAAAGGATGTCCTGCTTGCTGTGTGCCCGCCCACCATGGGGAGTTCAGGCCCTTTGCAGCAAGCCTCTTCTCCTTGGATCTGGCTCCCAGTGTTTCCTTCAGGGACAGGAATTAGGATTCGTGTCTATCTTTGTCAACACAGCGGCGTCTGTGAATGAAACTGCAGCTGGGGAAACTGATGGGGTTCTGCTGGGCAGACGCTCTATTGCTGAGCTACATCTCCAGACCTTCAGAGATGGTTCATTCACTTGCCCAAGGCTATTAAACACACTTAGAACTCAACTTTGATTTTGTCCCATTGCTCTGCTACCCAGGTGTCCAAGGGCTGGGGGACCTTGCTGATTTGGCCTCTGGGTCAGCTTGGGTGTACATTTCATCTTTGGGAGTGCCTGGGTCCCCCAGTGAGATGCCAGGTCAGGGTGATTCCTAAAGGGCTGGCTCACCCCAGTTCTCAGGCATGCAAAAATGCTGTTAGGAGAACTGTCTAAGGGTTGGTTGTGGAAATGCAAAGGCAGGTTCCCAAATGGGCTGGAGGGGTCAGAGAAGTCTTAAGGGGGTGGGAGGAACCAAGAGCCCCGTTTGATAGTTCACACCTGTCATCCCAGCACTCAGGAGGCTGAGGCAGGAAGATTGCTGCAACTTCGAGGCTGGTCTGGGCTTCAGAATGCCATCCCTGTCTCACAAAAGCAAAAAAACAAAACAAACAAACAAAAAACCGGACAGCTCTGGTGGTGGGAGTGGTGGGGGTTCTTTCCACACCTGGCCCGGCTCAAAGGAGCTGTCCTGTGGGAGGACTCAGCACATGCGAAGGCCTAGAGGCAGGAGAATGAGAGGCGAGGGCTGTGCAGCGCTGGCGGGTTGGGTGGATCCCCGCAGAGCAGTGCCCGTCTTGCAGGAGCCAGTTCGCCCCGCCCGCGGGGGTCGCCCGTCCCAGGCCGAAGGCGTCTAATGCGCCCGCGGCCGTTCCGGGGAGCGGTCCCGCCGCGCTAATGTGCGGTCGCCCCGCCCCGCCAGCAGTGGTGCCCCCGGGCCGACCCCAAGCGCAGATCGATAAGCATCAGGCGGCGGGCAGCCCCGGTCCCCTCCCCGCCCACAACCCTTCTTCCAAGCTCCAGTCCTCCCTCTCTGCTCGCTGGGACCTGCCTCCGCCCTTTGGCTTCCGTGGAGCCTGGGAATCCCCGGGTGAGTGGGTGGGGGGCTTAAGGCCAAGGCCATGGTCAGTCAGCAACCCTGGGGAGGGGATGAATGAAACACTCCAAGGCAACACTTCAGGAGTGATAGAAAAAAAATCAAGAAAAATCAAGCAATGCTACTATAAAGCAAAATTAAGGCCGGGGAATGTGGCTCAGTTGGTAGACAACTTGCTTAGCATACAGGAAGTCCGGGCTTGATCCTCAGCAGCTCATCAATTAAATGTGGTGGTGCACCTGTAATCCCAGCACTCACTCTGGAGTGGAGGCAGGAGGATCAGAAATTCAAGGCCATTCTCAGAGGTTACAAAGTGAGTTTGAGCGGGGCTGTGGTGGCACACGCCTTTAATTCCAGCACTTGGAAGGCAGAGCCAGGCTGATCTCTGTGAGTTTGAGGCCCGCCTGGTCTACAGAACGAGATCCAGGACAGGCATCGTTCCCCCACCCCCCCAAAAAAAGAAACCAAAAAAACACAGAGAAACCAAACCAAAGAAAACAAAACAAAACAAAAATGAGTTTGAGGCCAGCCTGGAATAAGGGAGATCATGTCTCAAAACAAGATGAAAAGGCCTAGGAGAAAACTGCTCAAAGGTTCAAGTACTTGCTTTGCAGTAGAAGTCCAGAGGTTGGATCCTCAGATCCCACATAAAAGCTGCCAGTGTAGTGGTACCCTGATAATCCCAGGTGGGCACAGGTGATCCTCAGAGCAGGCTGACTGAGCTAGACCAGCCAAACTGGGGGAGCCCCCGGCTCACCAAGAGACCCTGGCTCAGCAAACAAATTGGAGAGTGGGGCCAGCGTGGAGACACAGTGGGTGAAATTATTTACGGAATAAGATTGGAGGCCTGAGCTAGGTCCATGAAGACACAGAATGGTGGAAGGCTCCACACATGTGCCACGCCACGTGTCCACACTCATTCCCCACACCATGATAATAAGCAAAAAATTTAAAAATTAACAACAACAAAAAAATGGGAGTGACAGAAGAAGGCACCACGCACCTCTGTCCCTCACAGGTACACACTTGTGTGCACGTGCACCGGCACACACACCGACAGGCACACACACCACACACACCATACGTGTGCAATAACTAACTAAATTTAAAAATTAAGGAAAATTAATGCAAAAAAAATCCCCAGTGATCAAAAATAAATCAAAATTTTAAATGAAGCTAAGATCAGTAATGGCTGAGCAGAGCCATATTGGAGCCTGAGGCAAAGGGAAAAAAAAATCAAGAATCTGGATCTTGTTTCATTGAAATGTTGAATACTTTGTTCATCACAGATTGTTCACTGGGGGACTTGGAGTGTGGCTGGAATTCACTTTTGGGACTAGTCATGACTGATAGGACAATAGAATAAATGCCATTACCTTAATTACCTTAAAAATATTTGTGGGGGAAGGGTTGAACTCAGGGCCTCATGTGTGCCAGGTAACTGCTCCATCTCCAGCACCCCTCCCCTTTTAAAACTGTGGTTGTTGCAACAGGGTCTCATGTAGCCTAGGCTGGCCTTGAACTTGCTATGCAGCAGAGCATGGCTTTGAACTCTTCTTAATTCTCTTGCCTCCCGAGTTCTGGGTTTACAGGCATGTGCCACCACTCTCAGTGCCTCAATTTATCAGTTAGATTTTTTATTTTGTTTTTGTTTGAAACAGTAGCTCCCTGTGTAGTTCAGGGTGACCTGGAATTCTCCTGCCTCAGCATCCTGAGTCTTAGGATTATGGTTTGTAGCACAATACCATCTCTTAATTTTCTTTTCTTTCTTCCTTTCTTCCTTTCTTCCTTCCTTCCTTCCTTC